>OY735204.1:50968009-51078009 GCA_963457665.1 Thysanoteuthis rhombus | reverse complement strand
ATGGCAGACAACTGTGACATTAAGTCATTCGGTACAGTCAAGCAAACCAAATAAAAGAGGTTTTTGGCAGCCATCTTGGAAAGGAATGGATAACCAATCAAATATCTATGCAAGCGCCTTCATTTATGTCTGGTCACCAAATAGAAACGGTTGAATTGAGTTGGATACTCTAGTTCATGTATGATCATCAAAGGTAAGCAATGTCAAGCCTGGTCAGCACATAGATTGGTGAGTGACATGAAATGAATGTACGAAATAGAGGAAAGTGGCATTACTTGAGTCTTTACATCTAAGACATCATTCAGTTAAATCAGATCAAGCATAAAAAAATAAGCCAACAACATAAATGAAGAGTACTGAATTGAATTCTATAGATTATATTAAGAATTAAGAAGCATCATTTACAGTTTATATCTTATTGTTTACCTCTGTCAATGAAGTTGAAAAGAGGTACAATATGTATTGGTTGCTTTTTTTTCATCTTTTTTGTTCATTTGAAGTTCAAAGAGTTTTTTTTTATGATTGAACTCCTTATTGCTGTTTGTTTTGTTAACAGGACATTTCAGACAATTCATTCTATGGTCTTCTTCAGGTGTATTATCCAAATGTGATGATGATTAAACAGAATTTTCCAATGGTAGCTACATTACAATGTAGAATTCAAATTATGTTAATTTCTTCCTCTTTCCTTGTTTGGCTTGTATTTTTGTACCCTGTCCTTGTTGAGCAGTGGAAGCCTCATCAGGTTGAATTCTACACGTATTTTATTTATACACACAGTCGACATGTTGATATGAGCGGCTTACCTGATTTTCCTCAGTTTATTTGTTTGTTCATCTGTTTGTTCATCTATCCACACAATATTTCCAAAAGTACTGAACAGATTTTTAAAATTTTTCGGAAGTTCAGGGAACAGGGTAAGAAGGAGGTGGTAAAATTTTTGTATGGATCCAGGAATTTTCTTTTGATCAAGAGATATTTTTCATTTTTTTTTTTAATTATATCTATGTATACGCTTGCTGACTGTCCACACGATTTGTCTGTGGATGCTCAATGAATTTCAATGAAATCCTGTCAAGGGACGGACAATATATAGGCTACAGAGGAACTGATTTAATTTTGGAACAGATCCATGCGCTATTTTCTCCCCTACGTCGTAGTTATATATCCAAACCATATGATATTACCATGATTTCTTGTCTGTCCACACAATATCATCAAAAGATGTCAATAAATTCCAATGACATTTTGTGGTAAGGTGGATTGGATCTATGGGCAATTACACCTCCTAGCAATGGCATCGGTAGAGGTATGTGCTATCTGAGTGATTTCTTGTTTAGTCCAGTTTGAAATGCTTTTTTTTTTCACTCTTATGATTAAAAGATCATTTTTCATTATCCTATTAGCTGCCAAGTATGTTTTGCAATGCAACTACCGTGCAAGGTTTTTATTGTAAAAAAATTGATGAAAGTAGAAAGTCTACAATGCTTGTTTAAAACAGTCTTGTTTTCATACAAATGAACTAATGATAAATTGCACAACAGATGATCTGATAAGTGTAATATATACGTGTGATCCATCTCAAAAAGATCACTTCCGACACATCATTAACATTCTTTTTCTTATGAGCCGCCATGTTGGTTCAAATGCCTTATCATGTTATATGATCCAATTGCACTTTGACCTATTTATACGAAAAAGCAATCTGCATATACACAAAAAGATATGCAAACATTCAGTAGTTGTTATACCACCGAAGTAAACTTGCAAATTCCCTTATTTTACATAAGGAGATACTGCCATCTTGCAACAGAATAACACACTATCATAAAATAAGTTATTTTGTTCCCTTGCAGTGAACAGATTAAAAGCATTAAACTACTGTCCTTCTGTTCAATTATGTATATTCTAAGTTATTATGAAATATCAAATATAAATATAGATGGAGATAGATAATTAGTAGGCACCAGTAAATTGTTAAATGTCTCATGCTCAACTGGTGATACACGTCTGATATTGTTGGCAAGTCGTTAAATGAGCCACAGTATATTTCTATTCTTCCAAGGTCATGGTACTTGCTGTATAATCAATGATCTTTGAGCAGGCTGACTTTAATAGCATTAGAGATCTGATCATTAAATGAATCATTGGACCATTGTTCTGTCAGTAATTCAGAGGCTAGCCATTAAGTTTTGGTCGAGAATGGGAAAAAGTGTGAAGCATAGAATTTTGAACTTATTTTCAGCTGAAATCTTGAATTTAATTAACCAATAAAGGAAAAGGATTGAATCAAAGGCAATCATTTGTCAAAATGCTCCCTCTTCACTGAATGAAGGAAGGCAATAATCAATTTTGTTATGCTGATCAGTTGCAGAGCTGCGGAAGGGGAGGGGGTGCACTCCCACACCCCCCAAAGCTATATAAATAGTATCTCCTAGAGCATTTCAATTGAGAAATCTCAAATGTTGGAGCCCCCCACCAAGGAGCAATGCTGAACAGCTCGCTTTGTAGTAGTGTTCACTTCAAATGCTTTGTTGATGTTATCAATACTTTGAGCAGCATTATGTTCTAATCTGAATTCCTACTTGGAAATCAGTACAAGTTCTTGGGTATACACCATTGCGTTTAAGGGTTCAAAACCTTCAATTATGTCTAATTACATTGAATTCACTAAAAAATGCTATTACTGGAGTAAATCTCTTACTTTCAGCATTATTCTCTATGCTGACAAAAAAATAAAAAAAATAAAAAAAACAACACTGTTTCATTTGTAACAATCTAATATTAATTGGAAGTGCTTGCCCAGGAGTCCATATTGATATTGTCTTCAATCTGTGAAAACTCATGGCATGGGTGGGACTCAGGCTCACTTGATCAATTACATTAGTAAATCTCCCTCTTTTAGCATTATACTCAATGATGTAAAAAAAACAAAAAAACATGTTTCATTGTTACTGCCTAATAAACTGTTTTTGGAGATATTGATTGACTTATTATGATTTCTGGTTTTTGCTGAGAATAAAGCCTTGACTTTCATTTATGAATCAAAACTATGTTTCTCGGAGTGGTGCCATTAGAACTTTATTTTAAAGACTTTTTTTAATGAAATATTTATTTTCAAGCACTATTTATTTATTTACTTATTCTATTTTAGAGTCTGGAAGGACAACACTAAATTCCAAACGGGGTGGGGGGGGCTTTAAAGTGGTTGGATGCCAACTTTTACATCCTGTCGGCAGCTTGTGCTGCCAAATGTATCAGGCTTTGCTTTCATTTAGACCACATTAGTGAGGCTATGAGCAGCATTCTGTTTAATGGACATTCCCAGATCTCTATATGTTTACTCCTGGCTCGCACCCTGGAGAAGTCACTTCAGTGTTGTTCCATTGTCTATGAGACAGAAGGGACCCTTTCATTGTATTTTGTATTTATTAATTGTTTTCTATTTTGTCTCAACTTGGCATTCTGTTACTGTAGAACCAGAGTAAATGGTGAATAACAACCCAATTTGGTCTCTTGGATTCCATTTGATCTTGGAACTTCCCATATTTTTACATAATCGTCTGTTAGCTGAGTGTTTGGCAGTTGAGATTTTGTATAATCCATTCCTAGCAACCCAAAATAAGTAACTTGCAAATCATTTATATAATTAAGGTTATGTCAGTCATACTTATAATATCAGTAGCAGCCATCAGCTCCTCTCCCTTCAAACCTTTTTGTCTTTCTTTTTCTACCCTCTTATTAAACTACCCAACTTTCTGTTCGACTCTCCCTTCCAACTTTCTCATTGAATTAGCTCTCTTTTCTCATTTCTGCCTTCCTATCCATAAAACTACCTTTCTGTCTTCTCTGTTCCTCTGATGACAGTCACATTTACAGTACCAGTAGCAGCCATCAGCCAAGACTATTGTTTTATACTTATGATAACTGTCAATGAAGCCACAGATCATGGATTAATATCAGTTTCTTATATTTTGCCATCAAAGTCAAGCTGAGTTCATTTTTCAAATGAATGACTGTGAATTCAAAGTTTTTGAAGAATATTTTCAAGTGTAAAAAGAAATTTTACTCCAAAGCTAGCAAAAGGTATTGGCAAAACCCTACCATTAACTACAGATGGTGGCAAGTGTAATAGTTATCTATTGCAAGGTAAAAGCCCTTTTCCATTGTAAGTTATCCATTGCAAGATGAAAGCCCTGGCCAACGGATTGAACTGAAATTTTAAAACAGACATTTTATTGAGTTTCATTGAGTTAACCATAGAACTGCAATTTCAGTCATTTGTAGTCAATGGGTTAAGACACATTCACTGCGAATGACTGAAATTTCAGTTAGACTTTTATGGTGATAGATAGAATCAGAAAATGTTGGAGAGGACCATGAATGATTCAATAATCAATGTGGTTATTTGATTAACTGAATACTGAAATCAATGAGAGGTATGGTTAGTCACTTAATAAAAACCATTATGTGACCTACAGCTTTTGGCGGTAGGTCATGTTGGGGGTGGTCAATTGGAAAATTGAAAAAAGGATGATCAAAGAATACGTCACTTCTCCTGCCTTTTGCAGGGCAGTGATCACTAAGAAGAACTTAGAATTTTCAAAAAGACATGAGTGAATGTTTTAATTTTCATCCCTCTAGCTTCACTGGTTTGGTCTGTATGCATGATATATACATACATGAACAGACAGCCAGACCGGCTTAAAAACTGAAGAAAGGTATGTTAGTTTTGGTTGGCCTTCTTTCTTAATCCCAACTGATAGCCCTAAGAACTAAGAGATCATCCTTCATTACCTTGTTTGTTGCCAGGACCAGATTAAACAATTACGGTGCCTGTAGCATATGTCATAAAAGGGACCCTGAATTGGAAAAATATGCATAAATATGATAACACATACATATTTCACTTCCTCATAAAAGTAATTCAATTTTTCATTTGCTATACAGCCAGACACACCTGAAATTTCAGTAATGATATCACTTTGTTTTCTTCCTGATCTTTGAGCAGTGGCTGTGACTTCAGTTTCAAGTACCTTCATATCTATTTTTGTATATGTGTGGCATAAATACCACACAACCATTAATTATTGTGTTGAATAATAATAACTGTAATAAAGTTAATAATTGGTTAAAATCACTAACCATGAAAACCCTATCATTCATAAAAGTTGAAGACAGTATTAGTGTTATAGAGTAAGTGCTAATTCACTGAATCAGAATTGATTGCTTGCAAGCATTTAGCACGGGGGCCCTTGAAATTGAGCGGCCGGTAGCATATGCTATTTTTGCTACATTGTTAGTCCGGCAAAGTTCGCTGCTAAATGTATTTCTTAATGTTATAACTCGCGCCACGTTTTCCTTGAAAAATGATTGATGAGAATCGAAAATCTTTGATGCATATTTAAAATGGTTTTAATTTCATACTGATCAACCAATATGCTTGACAGATAATCTGATAAATGTAATATATACAATGAATATGAAATGAAATGATCACTTCCAATACTTCACCAAAATACATTTTGTGGTGAGCTGTCATGTCAATTTGAATGCCTGATCAGATTAAACGCCTAAATTGCCCTTTGACCTATTTATACGAAAGAGTAATCTGCATGTGCAAAAAGTTGTGCAAACATTCAGAAGTTGTCCTATCACCTATGTAAATATGCAAATTTCCAATGAAATCTGTCGCAAGGTGGCAGCATCTCCTTGTGCAAATGAAGGAAATTTGCATATTTACTTAGGTGATACGACGACTACTGATTGTTTGTAGAAGTTCTCGTTTATTGCTCATTACTGATGGAAAGGACAGTCAGATCTTGTCTTTTTTTTCTTTGTTCTTTGTGCTTTATTGGGTCACCAGAAAAGATTGGTTGATAAAGTACAAGTAGAGGACACATTCTCATTTTATTTTTGATATTAACTTCATTCAACAATACATTCACCATTTTGTTCCACTATCTTTGGCCCTCTTCCAGGCAACTTCGTAATCCCATTATCCAAGAACTTTCTATCTTTCTTATTTTCAAATGTTCTACGTGCCTTTTGTAGACTTCTAGGGTTGTGGTTTCAAAACTTTTGAAACTCAAAGACCCTTTCTAGAAAAGGAAACATTCTGGTGGGCCCCTATTTTCAGCATACAGTTTTTAGACCAATCAATGAAGTACAATGAAATTTTTTTTTATACCCTTTTAAATCATAATCATCCAAAATTGATTACATTTATCAGAATTTTAACATGGTACAGGTCTGTGTACAATAATTATGTTTTTTGATATCTGTGACGGATGATAATGTTTCTCTGCCACAAGATTTGCAATGTTAGATTCAGAGGGAACACTGCTGCAGACCCACTAACATTATTTGACAGATCCTCAGTTTTAAGACTACTGTTCCAGGGAATTGAATTTTTTTTTAATCAAGAAGACTGGAATAATATCCCAATTTCTAAGCCAAACTGTAAGAATTCTAGCATGCTCACTAAAGACACATGCAATGCTAGCATTATCCTGATGGAATATTATACCAATTCTCTTAATACTGGATGCTTGTTGTCGATTGCTCCCTTCAATTGGTATTATTGGGAGCAGTACTTGTTTGAAATGATCATTTGGTTCTCATAGTAGAGAACCCCTTTCCAGTCGTACCATACATAGAACATCACCTACTTTGGATGATGACTGGCCTTACAGGGCTAAAGGGCTCCAGCTGCCAGGCAATTTACTAATGCCTGCAGTCAATTCATGCCTTTTCCAGGAGTATTAGTGTAAAGTGAACTCAATCTGTCCTAGACTGAATTATTTATTAGTTTTCTGATTCTATTCTCTGTGCTGTTAACTGTTCAAGAGCAAATCTTCACGGAGGCTTAGGCATTAAGTTCACAGTGTTTCTGAATCTGAACATTAGCCAAATTTTAATCCAAGTTCAGCCTCGGTTGTTATGCCCCTGTAGTACCAAGGAAGTGGACAGAAAATAAGGTTTTTCTTATACTTGAAGAAAAAAAAAAAAAGGTGTATTGTTTAAAACCTACCAGATATGTCAAAATTTTGGGTAGTTGCCACCTTTTCTGTCCTGACAACTGATCTGAACGTGTCCGGTCTATTCACAATACTGGATACAAAATTAGGGACTAATTTAGCATAAGCTTACATAGTAAATTAAATCCACAGTTGTCAGAGCAGAAGAGATGGCAACCACCCAAAATTAACAATTATCTCAATTTTGACATATTTGTCTGGTTTTAAGCTTTCCACTCCACCTATCAGAAAAAGAGCAGATGCCACCAACTCTGACTGTAAAAAGTACTGGTTATTGTTATAAGAGACTATCCATCAAGGTAATTGGATCATTCCAAATTGAAGCTTAATATTGATCTCTCTTGATCAGTGGTTCCTGAACTGTGCCATGGCACAACAGTGTACAGCAATTATCTCCCCTTTGTGCCAAGTAAGCGAGCATGTATTTCAAGCCTTGAATGTGTACAATGCAGGTATTATGTCATCCCATTTGTACCACAGAGCTTCCAATCTAGTGGGTTTTATCACAACATTTTGGGAGATCTCAACAATTTTAACAACAGATGAATACCTATGCCGATTCAAACGTTTTCTCCATTGACTACTGATATGTTTCTGACTTAGTCCTATCATTTTTACAGTACGTCAAGTTACACTTCATTTCCAAAGGACTTTCATATATAGAGTGTCTGTGCTATCAATATATTGAGTGATGAGTTTTTTAAGAAAAATTTAGTTCAACTCTTGAACATAAATAACATTATCAAAATATTTATCCATAAAATATATAGTATACAAACACATACACTATACATATATATAAGTGGCCACACATGATAAGTACCCAACAAGTCATTTTTTTAAAAAAATCGAGAAAATCGGATTTAAAACTTGACGAACTTTCAATCATTATATTTTCTATTCTTACAAAGCTACGATGTACATTTTTCTTTAATTCTGAAACTTGAACACTTATCGTAATGCAAATTATGATGAATCTTATATGAATACTTTACATTATTTGAACATAATCACTGATTCTGTTTTTGTTAGACTCTAGTGAAAATCATGTGTCATTTTTGAACAAGTTTCACCTTTGATATTTCCATTATTTTTCCAGGTAGCTTTGATCCTTAAAATATTTAGTGTGAATAAGAAAAACATCAAAGCTTTTGTTTTTTTGTTTGAGGTGAAAAAAAAAAAAGGAAGAAAACTCACTTTATGCACTGTAACTTTTTTAGTATTTAAGATTCATTTTTGTAATGTATATGCATCAAGATGATAATGCAAGCTGATCAAGCTTCAAAATGAAAATAAAACCCAAGCATTAGAGCTTAAAAAAATTTTTTTTTAAATTGCAGGCCAAAGTTCAAACTTCGATTCCGATTGTCTCAACTTCAGAAATATGGCTTGTTGGACACTTATATATATATATATATATATATATATATATATATATATATATACATACATGACTCTTATAATTGTATATCAGCTGAATGGTTGTCAAAAACATTTACTTTATACTAAATCAAAAACAACTTCACCTTATACTAAATTAAAAAAGTTATTGGGAGTTAGCTCAATCTATACCTTGCTCAAGAATTGTGGCCTTATAAAAAAATCTCCCCCAAAAAGCAAAAATATCTCTCCATGAAAAGATTCTTGGATCCTTCCCAAAATTTAATCAATTCATTACATTAGGGTCCACCCTTCCATGAAATTTCATCGAAATTCCATTGAGGACTTTGGGATACACAAGAGAAACAAATGAAGAAAGTTGCCTCCTGTGTCACATGACACAAGGTGATGATTTGGTCCAATTTGGAGACCTACTTATTGGTCTTTATGGGGATGGGATGCTAGCCAGACAACCAAAATAGACTGCCTTGCAAGGCTAAAAGGCTCCTACTGTCCTGCTATTTACCTATAGCTAGGGGGGAGAAATGGATTCATGCCTTAAACAAGGGCATTAGTGCCAAGTGAATTGTTTCAGCCAGAGTTTGAACTTGGTTCGCTAATTCCATTCTCTTACTTGACCATACATCCGCCTGCACCTCCATTGAAGTTAGAAAAAATAGATTATAATTGATTTGTTGGACCAGCCTCTAGGCCTTCATTATATTCCATTTGGTAAAAAAAAAAAAAAAAATCCACTCTTATTGCAGACAGTCAAACACACACACACACACACACATTCAGAAAATGTCATTTATACATTGACACTGTCTATCTAGTGCAACTTGATTTCCTCAGTGAACGCCACTCAGGATTAAACTGCTCCTGCCTGCTCAAGTCTATAATAAAACACAGACCAATTGATCAGTTTTGGCTCAAGCCAGATGAAAATATAGCTCGGTGGTGTGCTGATTCTGGGTAGGGTTGCCAGATTTGGCCAGAAGGGGAGATAATCAAAGTTTGATCTCAGAGTTACCCAAAACAGGAATTGGAATGGTGTTTAATTTAGAAATCAAGTTTGGAAGTAAAGGTTCAATATCAAGGCTCTTGGGTGTAGAGTTAGATTTCTTTATAGTGTAAGCAAAATAGCCCCCCAAAAGAAATTATTGAGACATGTTTGGTACAATTGGAAAAGGAATCTTATGCATTTTAACATACTAAAAACTTCCCTTATGTAGCCTCTGAGGAACATTTTTTTCTTTGCCAATGGCAGTTATCTAGAAACTACCACAAGATTTTTTCTTGTAAACTAACAAACACAAAATTGTACCAGAAGCTGCAGTTATATGTGTCATACTCATAAGTATCCTTTGAACATCCATACTTTCAAGATATAGCTTATTTTGATATTTTCATCTTAAACTTCTATTTTTAAATAGTAGATCATCTTTTTTTTTCTTTTATACATATTTTTGGGATGAATTCTTGGCTAAGTTAAATCATACCAAAAAAACATCCAGATTGAGAGAAAAAATTGTTGCCAATTTTTCTATGAACTTTAAAGGCGGCCATTTTAAAATTCAAAATAGTCGACTGTATGTACATTCCTTCTATTTGTGACCCGATGTCATTGTGTATGGATCTGTCCCAAAATTTAATCACTTCTTCTGCAGCCCATTAATTGTCGATCTCTCAACAAAATTTAATTGAAATTCATGGAGAACTGTTAGAGATATTGTGGAGACAGACAGCAGTGGATATAGAAATGTATGAATCCCCACCCCTAACAAATAAATGCGAAAATCTCAATGAAAAACAGATTCTTGGATCCACCCCAACATTTAATTACATCCTCATGTTGTGGCTCACCCTTCCATGAAATTTCAGAGAATTTTTGAACAGACAGTTAATACAGACATACAGAAAAAATGTTGGAAAAATATTGCAATCAAAATTCTCGGTCAGTTCATGGATGGGTAACTTACTATCCATTGAGAGATGCCAGGTGTCTTAAGTAGAACGAAGCCTTGGCAAGCCAGAAATAGGCCTTACTAACAATTGCCCGTGTGTACCTAACCCCGCAACACTCTCAATGAGAGAAGTGGAGAATGATGATACATACAAGTCAAATGATGCATTGTTGGAATTTTGTTTATTTAGATTAAATCATAATAAAGAAACAATTGTAAAAAGATGTGTGCATATATATATACGTATATATATCATATATTCACAAAAAATTACAAATGAAATTATGACGTATAGGAGCTCTCAGGTCAAGAATCCAAAGAATTGCAGATTTCTTTCTTTTGGAATTGCTGCAATCTTTCTTCTTTTGCAGGTTATTTTTTTCATTTTTATGTCAATATGACAAAGGAGATTCATTTCTCCTCCAGATAGAACTAGACCTTCTCCCACGCAAATTAAAAAGTTAAGTAAGCAAACTGAATCATTGAACATGAAAAGATCACATATACACAATTACAGCCAGTCACAGAAAACATCAATTTCTCTAGTGAACTTAGTTCCCTTATATTTCATTGTCACTCATGTAATTGATATACTACTTTTGGGGATTTACCGAATTGAACTTTTGATGTTGGCCAATGCAAATTCAGGTTGGGACCCACTCAGTGAGATAAGTTGAAATTGGAAATGAATCTTTTCAAAAGACAAGTTTCAACTAATTTCACATGAAAAATTAACTGACACTACTGCAGTTACTACAAATATGTGATTAATCTCTTTTCATTAATTTAGTTCATCTTTTTGTGTGTTATATATCTTAAAATTTGTTTATATTACTTTTCAATTCTCTTGGGAAAAAGGTGTACTTCTCCATGTTTACACAACCCATCCCAAAGGATTCAAAGTTGATATCAATTATATTGTCCAAGTCAAACATAAAGAAAAAAAAAAAGGAGAGGAAAAAAAAAAAAAAAAAAAAAAAAAAGAAGAAAATTTGATTCCGGACCACAGATTCTCACATCAATTTTTTTTCAGATTTCACCTCCACATTAATATCAGGGAGTGGTGTATGTGTTACAATTAGAATGTGAAACTTGTGATTTTGTGAAATCCCCATTCAGTAAATACCCGAAGAAATTATACTGAATATTTCAGCTTAGCTTGACACAGTGGTGAGGCACCAAGAAAGGAACAAAACCATTCCGGTGAGAATGGTCAGTATCACAAGATAGTAAACCATTGCTACACTTATTGTGAAAATAGGGATTTCACAAAAATCTTCAAGAATTTCACAAAATCACTGGTTTCCCCAATCTTAGTGTAACAAACGGATACAGCCATCATGACTACAGTCATGATTGTAATACGACTCTTGCTGAAAACTTTTTATACCAAGAGAGAAGGCCTGGATGAACTTCTCTCCAAATATGTCAAGTATCCAGCTTACTCACAACCCCCCCCAATACACTGGCTAACCATTGTTGTTAAAACAGAAGTCATTTACAAAATTTGATACAGGAACAAGCCAGTGACATCACAAGCCACTCCTGACTGATCATCCCGTCAACCCTTTCGAGACTTGTGGTGCATCTACATCCAAGATTTCTATGATTGCTAGGATACAAATGGGCCATAGATCTCTTAGCAGTCTACTGAGACATATGAATCACAGAAAATGAAGAAATGAGATCCTCCCAGCTTTCAAAACCACAGACAATGACATGATCATAGTATGAAACCCACACGGATATCAATTCATATCACATGACTGAATAGGAAAGACACGTAGGTAAGTGACCTGCTTTCAGTCTTTTCCTTCCAATCTTTTCTTTTCATACATTATAGATATCCCAGCTGAACCAGTGGGAACCAAACAGGTGTTGACAGCTAACATTATCCATCAACTCTGCTGTTCTTCCTTTCGTTGCCTGAATCTTCTCATTCTCTCCCTTATCCCTTCCAACCTCTGATGCCCGTCCATATTTTTGCTATACAAACATGGATTGGTTTTATATGCGAGAATCTCCTTTATCTTCAAAGTAAACTACCTTTTTTTTCTGACTCATCAAACTACCTAATTTTCTTTTCCGCACTCACACTTTTTGATAATGTTGTTACTGAAAGCAAAATATTTTAATGCAAGGAGGTAGGAACAAGCAGAATAATATATGATTATTATGTGAAAGCATATAAAGAACAAAAAACACAACTAGTCATATTATTTCAGGTTTCGTTTCATTTAGACTAGATATATATTTTACCTAAATTAGCCAGTTTTACACACACAAAAAACAAACCATTATTTCATTCAGGCAAATCTGTTGTACTCCAGGACATGGAAATTGCTATGAAAACAAATTCTAAATATCTTATGAGAAAATCTAGTGTTATATTCATTTCTGTTAAGAGTGATGATAAAACCTGAACAGTAATAAATGTAGGTCTACAGGGACGAATGTATCCCATCCTGATTTTGTTTCTTCAAAGTATGGAAAATTCATGCATTATGTACCATAATAGGTTAGTTTTGAAAGAGTTGAAAGTAATCAGCAGCGGCTGCTACCATGTTGGACACTATCATGAAATCCAATAATTCAAGTAGAGCCTTGTTCAAACAGACCCCTATACCACATTGAAATTACTTTTACATACACAGCAGCACTGTGATTTTTAGCTACGGTAATTTCTTTAAAAGAAAAAGATGCAGGAGCATCTCTAGTACCGATTGCTGTCACTGACCGACTGCCAAACGATATACTGGGGACACACACACACAAAAAAAACTAACAAACAAACAAACAAACAAACAAACAAAAAAACAACAAAAAACACCACCTCTAGTTTTCTGCCACACATACACACGTGTATATATATATATATATATATATATATATATATATATATATATATATGAAGGTGCAAGGGAGAGAACTCGCGTATCTATGGTCTGACTTTTAGGCTTATTACAAGAAGAATTTCTGCATTAGTCATGCCATTCATTGTTGAAAAACAGAAAATTTGCTAAGAAACAGAGGAAGGAAAGTAGACAGAGAAACTGTCACACCACCAGATGATGGCTGGAGAAAAACACCAATCAAAATATTGTCACTCCAAATAAATAAGCTTCCAACAATAGTTCAAAGATCTCTCTTGACAAAATTATCTATTAGCTACATATATTTGCACTGGTAAAGCTATAGTGTTCGTGCTGAAAGTTTGGGAGGTTGATTTCTATTAACTATTAATATAATACCATGTGATTGGCTGTATTTTTTGTCTGTACCATTTGTCAAGGGAGATTACTATTAAATGCTAATTATTGAGTAGTAAGTAGTCCTTATTTTCTTTTTTTGCAAATACATAACAAATTTGGGTTCATTCTGGTTTTTCCAGTGCAACTGCAACATAACTTGGGTAAACTATATATATATTATTACATGGAAAAATTTACCTCAAGAGATTATTCTAAATTGAAGGTACTCGAAAAATGTGTAAAAAAATCCAAGCAATTTACAACCTAATAATAAGCTTTGGAGAGCTAGTTTTATTCACTCTAATAAAGGATATGAATGTTTGGAGAGAAAAGAATGCCATATACACCAACTCCCTTGTTAACATTGTTGAGGACGAAAAATGACAAAAAAAAAGAGTTAGATATATGATAATATAAGATATTGCAGCTAGAGTTGCAAAGTGATTTGGCAGACTCAGCATAAGTTAGTTGCAAAATTCTCAAACTACAATAAATGAAATAGGACCTATCTATATAATTGTGTTGATGGTAAAATCTGTTTCTGTTTCACTGAATGATGTTTCAGTCAAAGTCCTGATTTTTAGGAATCCAACCACAATGTTGACGAGGGAGTTGGTACACACACACATGCATACACATTTATCTTTTTTTTCCTTCAAAAGTCAACTTTATTCTGTTTCTACATACAAACCCAAAGGGTACTCCTCATCGCTATTATAGAGCAGCAAAGTTGTACAGGTGGAAAATTACAGCATAAAGTGAATATATTTTGAATATATTACACATAAAAGTTCAAGATGTTGCTTAATGTCTAAGTGAGGTTAAATATTTGCTGCAGTTTTCTTTTGCTTGTACTCTTCCATTCGTTCTTCAATCAAGGGTCTAAAATGACGGATGAGGCCCTGAAATCAACAAAAACATCAACAACAATGACAAATGCAGAATAATCAGGTTTCAGGTTTGATTAGCATAGATCATTGCAAACAATATATTCACTTGAATTGAAGGTTTATTGGCACTTAACTCTTGAATTCATTCTAGTAATATGAAAGTGATTCAAAAGAAATAACTGATTCAAGTTTTTACATTTGTTTTCAATAGGGTGGTTTAAATAATTTTTACCATTGTTTTTGGATTAAAAAAAAAAAAAAAAATTAGTAAGATTTCCCCCTTTTTTCCCCCCTTTCTTTTACTTGGTTTATCAGTATAGGACAACATGTTTATACTGAATGAGAAATTTTTTTTAAAGTTTCAATTATTATATTGATTTTTTTCTTTGCTTTTCCTCTCAGCACTAAGCAGCTATGGTTCAAGGTTTCATTCTGATTTCAACTGTCGATCAGAGTGACTGTTGCAGTTATTACAGATTTCCTACAGATGAGAGAAGATTGTGACGTTAGAAAAGACTAATCAGATAAATATAATACATCTTATAAGTTCAAAGAAACATTTTTAGGTTAAACTTTACTGCATTTCAGGGCTTAACAACCAGGTTGGTGGAATCATAAATCTAGTGGGACCTGTGTAGCGAATGTTATAAATGGGTCCTAAGTTAGGGAAAAAAAAAAAAAAAGAAAAAGAAAACATCAATAAAAAAAAAAAAGAAAAAGAAAACATCAATAAAAAAAAAAATCAGAATGTGAAATAAAGTACTATGCCATCAAATAATGACAAATATATCCAACATTTCAGCCATAGCAGCAATAAGTTTTTGTGCAGCATCAGCTATAAAAATCACTTTCAAATAACTTTGTGTGTGTGTGTGTGTATATATATATATATATATATATATCACCTAGCTAATTCATGAAATATTTGATGACAGATCACCCTATGTAGCATTTAATACAACTTCTTTGCTGATTGCATTGAAGCTAGGACTGTTGGGGGCGTCTTTAATCAAATATTTCATGAGGTAGCAAATGACTTACTTGTTTGAAACTAAAACAGTAGTGAATTTGTACCAAATATTTTGCCCTTTTCAACATTCATAGTCAATTCTGACAATGTTTAAAAATTAGAGAGAAAAGAGAGAAACTGAGGCTTATAATAATAAGTCCAAATAAAAATATACAATAATAATTTGCTAAAATCATTAACCCTAAACATGCAGTTGTTAAAAAATTGGAGAAGCAGTATAGTAGTAGCTACTCTGATAGACTTTTTTGACAACAAAGTGATATTCTGTAAGAGAATGCTATTGAACATCTACTTTCAAACTTGCACAATCTCCAAATTAGACATTCTTCCAACGCCTGCATTGGGTAAGTATTGAAGATAAAAATTGGATTATCTCCCCTTCTGGCTAAATCTGTCAACTGTCAATTGGGATTATATTTAGCCGAGATAATTCATCCACACCTTCTCAGTTTAAGCAGTCACTAATTCATGATAAAACACATCTCAAGTAAGATGGAAAGGAAACTAAAAGACTAGGATTACAGGTCTTTAAGGGAGATATAATTATAATTTTCTTTAAAATGGTTAGTAATGAATATCCTAGACTACTTTCCCTTTAAACTTTGCTAAGTAGATTTCAAATTATCACTGTCCTGGTGACAAATTAAAGTTTGAAGGGAATAATCAACATTTTCTATACTTTTTAGACACAAGTAGAAAATTTCTACCCAGAAATAATAAAATAGTAAAAATATGTTGTACAGAGTTATATGTCTTTAGAATAAATATAAGTAATCATAATTTGTACAAATTGTTAGTTATGAACACCCTAGGCTTCTTTCATAGATCATCCTTCTTTCAGAAAAGATTTTGCGCTGGAAGCCCAAATACAGAACCCACAAAAAACTATAGCAATGCCTTAAATAGTGGTATCTTGATTTACTACGGCTAAACTATTGTTGTATAAATCGATGTAACCTAGTATAAAATGGAAAAAATATAAGACCTTGAACTATGAGGTTTTGAACAGTAAAGGAAATTCTGGAATGAATTAACTTGCACTATTCAACATATACCTCTACTTTAATGGCACTTTGTCTTTGGGAGAAAAATAACTTACCTGTACAGGCCAGGCGGCACCGTCACCAAGCGCACATATAGTGTGACCTTCAATCTGTTTTGTGATTTCATACAGCATATCAATCTCTTCTGGACGTCCATTGCCAGTAACTGTAAAGACAAGCGACATGTATTCATATAAGGAAATAAATGCCTATCACTCAATTATATACTGTAGCCATTATGTTTGGAAAATTCTGTATTCATTATGATGCAATAGATATTTTATCTTGGAAAATTATGTAGTCTTAGCATGTGATATGTTGTCATTATCAGCCATGGCTGTCAACTGTCAAACATTTTCCTGATGCACTCTTTCCTCCCTGGCCCTGTTGGCTGCCAGATCTTTCAGGATAGTCAGCCACGCGGTTGGGTTATTTTCCTTCGCAGCCCAACCAGGCAAAGCACAATTGCTGACAACAGCAGAGGAGTGACAGTTCTTGTGACACTTTTAAGTTATCATGGATGCTTCTTACAGTCTCTTCCATGATGGTTTTGGCTGGCTGATAAGTCAGATAAAGCCTCTCAGATGGAATAAGTAGTGCATAACCAAGTCATTCAAATCTTTTGGGGACAACTACTAAGATTGGAGGAGAAGGCTTCCCGAGAGAATGTTGCTGAAATCCAGCGTTTTGGCTCCTGCCATTTGGTTTGCAGAATCTGTCGTACACACCCATAAATCTAATATACACTTTATTGATACAAACATTGGTTTTCTCATTACCAAGCTCCTTCTTCAACCAAATTTTAACTAATTCTCGAAATGTGAACACTCGTTTTTGAGACTTTTTTTGAGTCGAAGGAAAAAGAGTGAATTGGGATTTCAACAGAAATAATGAGTGAAACAATCACTGAATTGACCTGATAATGAAATCATTATTACCAAGTACAAAATCCTTAGAGGAAAGTATTAACCCCCCACCCCAAAAAAACTTACCCAGGATGGTCTTTTTGGTCATCTTTCTAATCATAAGTTTGGGTAAAGGAGAAAGGTTCAGCATGGGGCTGGTACTGCCCAAGCATAGAATCTACTTGCTACAGAAATCACAGCAGTGGGGATACATTGAGTTGATCCCTAACAATTCATAGCTGTTGACTATGGAAAATTCATCCCCAACCTAATTTAACAAATACCAGCATTAAATCAATTGTAACATTCCCATGCTTAGTAGACTTAGGAAATACAAATGTAAAGTTTGTACTTCGAATGTAAGTATAAGAATTTTCAATACGGTTTTCAGTCTGGTTGGGAAGATTCCTCTTCATATGGGCCCATTACACATGCTGGTGAAAGCCAGTTTGGTGGACAATCTAATAAAGGCAAAAACGAGGTTAGGGACCAGTAACATCAGAACTCGTTCGACAGCAGGAAAATTAGTCCCAGTGGCTGACTGGAATTCACAGAGGTGAAGAAAGGCCAAAGCAGACTTGGAAAAGGATCGACATTCGTAAGAAGATACCCAGAACAAAGTCCACTGGCATGGGGTAGTTGTGGCTTCAAGCTTAACAAAGACTGTACAGAAATAAAAAACAAACAACAATAATTTAGAAATAGTTAGTAAAAAATATTCACCAAAACGAGCCATCATTTTTTGCATCCAAGCACATCCTTCTCGACACGGGGTACACTGTAAGAAAAAGATTACAATTAATGTTCATATGACACATTGAAAAGGAGGAAACAATAATATTATATCATTCGTAAATGCGATTGGAATTTTCAAAAAGTCTATTTTAAAAGTCATAATTGATTACCTCCCTTGTATCATTTATGCAAGTTGTCCTTATTTATATAATTAGTAATTAATTAATTTATACCACAATTTTCTGTGCTATTCAATGTCTCATTATCTGAAGTGTTTTTGTTTTCAGCTCATACTTGGATTTTCTTGTAGATAGAGTTTTATATAAATCATATAAATTGAGTTAGTTTGACACAGCGTTTCATGAATGTGGCCTTAATGTTTTCATTACCATTTAACTTCTGAATTATTGTCATTTAGACTAAGATATTTCTTCAAGACCAAAAGATCAGGAATTATAAGTTTCAAGATGTTTAGGATATGAATATATAATTACTTTTTTATAGAACAAATGTGAAAAGTGACCCCAATGAACAGACAACTGGTTTTAAATTACACCATTTTCCTTTGCTTTGAAGCGATTTTAGTTCATTCCATAATTTTTAATTGCTGTTAACTTCTCTATCTGATGATCACTAGCAGAGTACGCCTGGATGGAAATAATCCAGAATTGTTGTTAATGAATGCATACTCAGCATAATGAAACACCATCGGGGTTCCTGTTGAAAGTTTCAGGTCAGAAATTAAATTGCTTTCCACTACGCCAATAGCAATTAGGTGTTTCATGCACTCTTCTAATTAGTGCATTTTAAGCATAACCTAATTTGAAACCACTGACTAAATGCATCATTTGTTAGAAGATGGATATGCCCGTAAACTTTCTTGAATATATATTACAAGACATTATTCCTACAAATGCTACTTTGAAAAATTCAATTATTTTCTTCCTTGAGAGAAAAATCACTAACTGATGAATTATAAATATTCTTTGCCTTTTCAGGATAAGTTGTAATTTGAACCACATAACATATACATAAGAGAATATACAACCGCTGTTCCATAATAGTTATTACATTTAGTAGTGATTTTTATATGCAAATGCAGCAACTATCATGGGTTGAAAAAAAAATTTTTTTAAAAGAGGTCAAGAGATTTTTCAGTAGAATTTGACTTTCAACACCATTCGATTCAAAATGTATATATATTTACAGAAATTGAGACTCACCTGTCCACAACTCTCATGTTTATAGAAATCAGCTAAACGTGATATACAACGGATCACATCTGCGGATTTATTCATCACAATGACAGCAGCGGTACCAAGACCAGTTCCTGCCTGGATTAAACTGTCAAAGTCCATCAATACCTCCTCAGATTGCCTATCAAAAAAAGATCAACAAAAATTATACATGTGCACACACAGGCTAGTTAATCCCATAAAAAGAGATATAACTATCAGCTAAAGTGTTACTTTCAAGTGGAAGAGCCCATTGTTATAGATCAACTGTCACTTTATTATATAAGTGGATAAATACACACACAAGAACTATTTCAAAATATTTGCCTACCATAAAAATGATATTACAAAGAACTATATTTTGATAGCGTGAGAATAGTCAAAAACTATTTCAAAAGGCTTCAGTAGTATTCAAAGACAGTGCTTCTTCAACTACTTCAGTGTCAATTACCCTACAAATTTTTTTGTTTTTTTTGATCACTTTTGTCTTTATTCTCCCTTGTGTATATCATATTACGCAGAATTTTTGTATCATGAGCAAAAAAAAAAAAAAAAACAAAGAAAACCTTTAAGAGTTAATTATTTTAAACTATAGAACATTCTAAAAATATTTCAAGAAAACAAGGAGTAACAAAAGAAAAAAAAAAAAATTGAAGAAATTAGAATTAGTTTCTTAGAAACAATGTTTCCTTATTGTATATGTTCACCACAAAAAATTTACTTCAAGTATAGACAAAATATGAATACCCGAGCAAATCAAGTCCTTCATCCTTTTAGTTTCATTCACCCATTGGTGAATGAACAATTTAAAAAAGCACTGTCCAAAGATTACCTCACAAAAAAATTTTTTTTGAATTTCTAATGCATTTCTTTGTGAACTAAAGACCCAATAACGTTTTTTTTTTGATAAAAAAAAATCATCTTGTAATAATTATTGATCATAAATAAATATGAAAAGATAAAATTGAAAAGATATTGTTCCTACTTTTTTGTCAGAAGTGGCGTAGACGATCCTCCAGGAATAATGGCAAGGAGATTATCCCAGCCACCAATGACACCGCCAGCATGCCGTTCAATAAGATCTTTCAGGGGGATGGACATCTCTTCCTCAACAGTGCATGGGTTGTTAACATGACCAGAAATATTGAAGAGCTGAAAAATAATTAAAAGGGCAAATGAGAGGCCAAATTCAATTCACAAACTGTTTATTCAACTAAGTATCATATGTAACAACATATAAGATCCCTCCCCCCAAATGGCTCAGAAGGTTAACGTAATCTATTTTGTTCAGTTCCATATTAGCCAGAACTCGAGGAGTTAAAAAACTGGGCAATAAATGTATCTTATTTGTTCATTTGTATAGTACTGGAACATTTATCAGGCTTCCAGAAAAAAGGAATCACTAGCTGCTTTTTTTTGATTTGGTAGGCATCATATTAGTTAGTTGCTTTGATGCTTTGTTCTAATTTTTGAAGCAGGGTTGAATTGTCTTCAGATGGGAATTAGTAGACTAATATTGATTAAAGAGACCCTGTTTTTGAATTGGGATTGATTTACATGTGCAATGAACAGTTCTGTTCTTTACTTTTTCATTGATCCTTATTAATCCACTTACAATATACAAACTGAGCCTACTTTAGAAGTGTATAATTTGCATCTCTAAAATACAATTCTGTTATACAATAAACAACGGAAAGTACAGATCAAGTATATGTCAAATCAGGAAAATCCAGAAATCTGCATCACCAATGGTCCAATGCTTTCTAGAAAAATGGACTGGTATGCATAATTATATAACTATCCATTCTTTGTAAGACTTGATTTATATTTAATGTATTAAATCTAATTACAGTAAACTTGTAATGGCTTTCGTTTTTACAGCACCATTTGAAGACAAATGTTCGAACAGCAAGTTTAAGAAAAACATTCTCACGAGACAATCTTTGGAGATTAGTTTGCTGCAACAGTACGAACATTTCAGTGCATTGTTTTAAAAATGAAAAGTATTAAACTCTTGAAATAATTTCTCTTGGAACTCTTTGGTTTCTCATTATTAATACACTTTGTATACAATCCAACACTTGATTCCTTATAAAGGCACATTTGAATACCCAAGGGTGCTGTGATAATAAAGTCTACTGAATTACCTTTGTGCCTCGGTTTCTGTCTCTGCCAAAAGAAGCAAACCACTCGCCTCCTCGTCTGCAAATTGCCTGCAAATAGAAAAGCGTAAGGGTTTGTTTTGCTTTTAAAATCACAATTATTAATCTTAAAAATAGCTGATGAAATTATTCATGACATTCGATTGAAATCAAGGAAAACAAAAAGAAAAAAGTCCAACTTACTGGTGATACGGCAACAGTTTCAACATTAGAAACTGTGGTAGGGCAGCCAAACACTCCCACATCAGCTGGGAATGGAGGCTTCAGGCGAGGTTTCCCTTGTTTACCTTCCAAAGATTCAATCAAAGCCTAAAAAGAAGAAAAATGAAGAAGATGAAAGAATAAAAAAGAAAAAAAAGAGAAGATATTGAATATAGTAGATAAAAATCAACAGAAGGAAGAAAGAAAAAGGAAGGAAGAGAAAGGAAGGAAGAGAAAGGAAGGAAGAGAAAGGAAGGAAGAGAAAGGAAGGAAGAGAAAGGAAGGAAGAGAAAGGAAGGAAGAGAAAGGAAGGAAGAGAAAGGAAGGAAGAAGGAAAATGCTTGGGTAGTATTTTTTGTGAGTTTTTTTTTTTTTAAATACAAGCTTTTCGTATGTTTTGAAGGCCAGAAGTCAACTCAAAGACTACAGTTGTTTTTTTTTGTTCAATTTTTTCACTAATTGATAGTCATTCTAGACCTGATTTACACAAAGCCCTTGCCGAGTTTTTCAAGTGTTTTTCTGTTATTCTTTCTTCAACTGAAATTTAAATCTAATTTCAAGTTAAAGTTCAATTACACTTTTGACCGCCATTTGCTTGGTAAGCTTTTCAATCTGCTCCTTGTCAATAAGCTATCAAAATTTATTATAGATGTTTTGACAGTAAAATTTAAAAAGGCAAAAAATAGTGAATTAAAAACCCAATTCTATCTTATTACAGAGGAAAATTTGTTTTGTTTTTAGACAAATATTCAGACTTTTTTTCTAACAAAAACTTGACATATTTTAGAGTTTGATTAATGCTTTCAGATCAGTTCAGTGTTTATGCTTGTTTTTTGAAATTTCTGACTTTTTTTAGTGAACACTGCCCAACAAAAGGTGAGAGAAGTAATCAAATTCATTGATTGCATTAAAAAAAACAAAAAAAGTCACTATACACTTAGATATGTAACTATGCAGTTGCAAGTCTACTTGTTCAATTCATTAGATTTTTGCCAAAATAAAAAAAAAAGAAGTTTAATGAATTGAAAAGAAGCTAAGAGTTAAATACAGACTTAGGAAGTAAATTTACCAAAAGAATAGATAGAATTAGCTCCGAAAGAGTGTTTATATGCTGTATAATTTATTCTCGTGGTTTCAATTATTTAGTTACATTAGTCAGTTATTGTTTGTTTGCAGGTTCCGTAAATATAAGTCAAAGTATTTGAATTAAGGGGTGGGTGGGGTCAAAATCATTAGTGGAATTTCAATTTTGCAAGTGGTGTTGTGCAGTGAGCCATTTTAGAGGTAGCACACAATCTTTTCCTTTTCCTCTCTCTAGGGCACCTGTCTCCTGTATCACCCACCAACCCAACCTCTGATGACTCAGCCTAACATACCAACCTCACCATTTTGGGGGTTTAAGAATGCTCAAAAGATTCTCCTATATTAATCAATGGTAATTACTTATTTGCTGTGTTATTTCAACTCACGAAAGTTGAGCATTCTTATAAGAACCTAAGGGGAGGTGGGGCTGTACACACAAATTAGCTGTATAAATCTTAAAGGCTGGTTTCTAAATTGATTTTACTGAGAGGTAATTAGCAGCATTGGACTTGGATTTTCCGTTACAGAACATTTAATGTTCCTAAAATAGTAACCAATAATACAGAGGGAAAAGTAAGAGGGAAAAGTAAGAGTGATGCAGATTTACATATCTTCAAAACACAAATAATGAGAGCCTCTTAGATGACTGCTATCACAAAAAAGTGAAGAGTTCAAAATGTAAATGGTTAGACATCTCGGTCTTTTGAAAAGGTCAACAAAAATGTATTCTGAAGGACTGTCTTTGATTCAGTGATGCCAAAATTAGCTCCCAGAGGCGCCATAGGATATAAAAAAACTTGAATAATTCTATGTATATATCAACGTTACGGATCAATGGTTAAGATACAAAGCCGCATCTAACTGGCACATTACAAATCCCTGTTCATCTTGTGCTGAAGTTCAGTTTCAACACCAGATAAATAAGTTCTAAAGCTTGGGGAATTTTAATTCCTTTTGTGAGGACTCATCTGTGAAACTAACCTTTTGGCAGTGGGTGTGACAAAAAACTAAGCATCAGGGATAATACGGAACAGGAGCTGAGAGTAGCCGTCTTTTGTTCGATTCCAAGATTTGAAAAACTGTCCAGTGAACAACAGGCTCACCTATCCCACTAGCATGCTTATCGAAAGAGGAAATGAATGAACTTTTTTTTATGAATTCAAATCATAAGATTCATTATTTTTCATGTAACTAACCTAACAACACAAATGTAAATACAATTGTTTTGATTGAGGGTACTGTGATACAAAATTTTTGGAAATGCTGGTTGATAGCTTAGGTGTAACAGTAATGTTTGACAATTATTGAGTTACATAATCAGTGAAAAATAATCTGATTGACCTATGATTGGGTTGAACGAATTTTTCCTGAATTTTTTGGTGATAAAAAAGAAAACAAAACAAAGCAAATACTTACTGTTTCTTCCCCACATATATATGCACCGGCCCCCCTATGAATGAAAACATCAAAATCATAACCAGACCCACAAGCATCTTTTCCAATAAAGCCAGCTTCATAAGCCTGAAACAGAATGACAAAGAAATTAGATTGTGGAAATGGTGAAGAATCAGGCATTACGAAAATCAAAAACAAATTCTAACTGATGCAACTCATAAACAACTTAGCTTGCACTGATTGCTAGATCTGGCTAGAGGGGGGAGATAATCCGAGTTGATATAAAAAATCAACACTGCCCCATTGCTCAAGTTGGATAAGTCTCAGAGATAAAGCTTGGATCATCTCTCCAAGTCAAATCTGGCAATAGTTGCTAAGATCTTTTTTTTATCATGTTATAGATCATCTTTTGACAAGTTATGATAAAAAACAATTCAAATTAAGATGAATGTAATTAGTTGCCAGAGATCAACAATAGTTTGCAAAACTTCAACCAATGAAAAGTGAAATAATTTACAGCATACTTGACAGATTTATTCTCTTTCTGATGATACGGACTATATAAGGCATTACTAATTACTTCATTGCTTGTGTGTAAACATCTAAGCTTATACAAACAGATGTGCATGTTTGGACTTATATACAACCTAGGTGCATATCTTGACTTACAGTGAGTGCAAAAAGAATCAGATTAATTTTGAGAAAATTTCAACATCCTTACACAGCATCTAAATTGCCTGATTGGACCAAACATCAAAAATAGAATTATTGAAACAAGATTGAACATTGAAAAGTTATGTGTAAAAAATCATTAGTCAAAATTGAAGGTGTACAAGGATATTGAAATTAGCTTTTTGAAGTATCAGATATGTTTTCAACTCACTGTATATACAACATGAAAATACATGTAATACTTCAAAAATGGTTCTTTGATGAAAATATCAAAAGTGGAAAAAAATGAAAATCATTTTAAAATTTGAATTTGTGCAAAAATTCAACATTTTGTATAATGTGTCGTGAGAAGAGAAGAAAAAAAATCAATTGTAATTTGATGCAATGTGGTTTATTATGTTATAAATATGTAAATCACTACTTCTTCTCACTAAAATTGGCAAATAAATAGTACAAGCAGAGAGTTGTCGCCTTTTCCAATCATGTTTTTTTTTGTCCATAATATACCTCCCATCCACTCAAAAGCCTAGGGAGATTTCGTTTGACCAAGGGTTGGCAACCTTTGTTGGAAGTGGGCCAGATTGGCTATGTTTTTTAGACTTGGGGGTCGAGAGAAACTTCAAGGTTATACAACTATCCATTGATACTTGTGGGTTTTCCATTCACAATTCACTCTTGAATAAATTAATGGGAACTGGGGGGGGGGATTTTGTGGTATACTGCGAAAATGGTATCATAGAAAATACATAGTGAAGTATAAAGAAAACAAGGAAAGTTTAGCAAATCATGAATGCATCATAAACTTATTTATGTAAACAATATAAACCTGCTTTATATGCAGTTTAAACACTTGTGAATTAATTAGTCAAACATATTTTAGACATTGGATTTTTCCCCCCCAATCCACTGTGCTGTGAACAAATTTACTTATTTAGTCTTTATTAGATCAAGTATTATAAATCAATTTTTTCCATTCATATGCTACTTTTTACCTTCATAATATTTTTGTGGCTTATCAGAGCAACAAAAATATCAAGATGAATATAAATAGTAGCATAAAAAGAGAAACTTTGTTGATAATCACTGTAGTTTTATGAAAGTAATACTTCTTATACATCAACTGTATATATACATATTTTTTTTTTTACTAGTACCTACTTTTCAGTGATCTTTTGTTATGTATTGCAATTATCAAATTTCTTAGAAAGTTAATGAATATCAGGGGATAACTGAATATAAAACCAAGATGACACAGTTTTTTTTTTTGCTTATTTTAAATCATGTTAAAAAATATTTTCCACTATAAATAAATATATATTAGATACATGAACAAAAGACATTTTTTATGCATAATATCAAATGAAAAATATAAAAATTATTTTTCAAGAATTACATATTCCATATGATAGGTAAACCTGATTAAATGTCACGATGGGCAAGATTCCATTGTTGAAAAAGAATAAAAATATTAAATACTTACTTCATTAATAGCAACTTGACAGGCTGAAGCTTCATTGTAGAACTCTCCTCGAATATAAATATAGGCTGAAACAGAAGGGATATGATTAGATCAACTTTCAAAAGATGAATACGAGGACTGAACATAAAAATTTTCAAAGCATCAAAGATCAAGTTAAAAAACTTTCAAAATTGCATCTTGGAGTGACACACAGTTATACACACACAGAATCCCCTATTTGAAAGTGGAGTGTTCCCATAAAAACCGTTTGTAGGCCAAAATGGCAACAAGTGAAGCAGCAATTATCAACTTATATGGGAAAATCTTTTGAGCGTTCTCAGACTAGAAAATTATAAAAAAAGACAAAATACAAAAAAGAAAACAGCGTTTGGCAAGAATTGCCCACAGAGTGCTCAAAAGTGGATGAAATATGCCTTGGCTAGCTATGGCGGTCTTGAAACTATAGTCTGGAGCTGAAAAGCTGTGTGCTGTAATAGCAGCGTTTAATCATACATAACCCATATAAATGGGGGGGGGGTAGTCAAGTCTTGAGCTCCAAGTATTGCTCTTGTGCTAAGTCGGATTCTGAGCAGAGCCTTGTTTTGTTGGTAAAAGTAGAAAGTAGCAAGAGTGAAGTTGTTGGTGGATGACACCCAATGGAGGTCCAAGTAACCAGAAGTTACTGGTAACTTTGTGTGACCAGAGAAAAACAAGAAGGCAACAATAGCCAACAATCCACAATTGGGCCAATATAGGAGACAAAGAAAACAGCAGCTATAACAGAAAGTTTACTTTTCCAGAAGTTCAGTGATACTGCAAATAAGATTACATTTTGATGTGGTTTCTAAGTCTTAAAATAGAATATTTCCCTCTCTGTACAGATTATACCGTGATCAGTATTTAGATAATGATATGCGAGGAGATGATATAAATAATTGGCAATATGGAAAGAAACCAATTGTTTGTAAAAATCAACAATTTATCAAAAGGTTTTGTTGGTTACAGCTTCATCAGAATAAGATGAAAATACAAAATGAAACGGAGTTTTGGAAGTTACTGTTTTTTGACATCATTGTCATCAGGCTCGATTTCAAAATTATAAACACAAATGACTTTTTTCAAGTTGATTAGAATTGATGTTTAATGTTTGTTCCATGACAAAGATGTCAAGAATCAGATACTTTCAAACAGTTTCAATTTGTATTGTCGTCTTATTCTGATGAAGATGTAATCAGCAAACCATCCAATTACAATTGGAAAAAATTTATGTGTGCATGTGCACCCACCACGATTACCCAACAACTGGCCAAAGTATGAAGTTGACATCTGCAAGATAGATTAGTCAGCCTACAAAGCAATGCAGTGTTGATTCGAAGTTTTTTGGATTAGTGGTTCTTGAAAAATCTAATAAAAATTAGAATTATCAAAATTTAGATATAAAGTATCAAAATTAGCCATACTGAAGAGAGGTAACAAATATTTCGAAGCCATAGTTTTGTATTAGGGACGGAAAATAATTTTATGACAATTATAGCAGGGTGCTCCACTCACCATAAAGTCCTCTCCCTTCCAACCCAAGTGTTAATTTCACAAACAATGTTTCTTTCCACACAGTTAACTATTAATAACATAGATGTAGATGAAGTATATAAATTAGATTCTTTAAATAGCTACCTGCTCTGGCTCCCATAGCTCTTCCACCAATAAGGCAACCTTCAACCAGCTTGTGAGGGTCACATCTCATGATTTCCCTGTCTTTGCATGTTCCAGGCTCTCCCTCATCTGCATTCACTACCAAGTATTTAGGTCTGTGAAAAAAAAAAGAAAAAGAAAGGAATCATCAAAAAAATCATATATGATTAATCCATGTTACACTGTCAATGTTTTTGTTTATCATCATTTGAATTGACAATAACCATTTGAACAAATGCAATAAGATAACATTTGTTAGGACTGAAAACTGAGTCATATCATTCAGTGGGTAGCTATATTTATTGGCATTGAAATATTTAAAGAATGTGGGGGTCTAGCTATATTTATTTCCTTTCTTAATATTAATACATAGCTCAATTAAAAATTGATACCAATAGAAAAATCATTCTAGCAGCAAGCCTGGGAATAAAAACAGAGGATATCAAAAATATTCTAATCAAAAAAGAAAAAAAAAAAAGTTTATCTTGTATACAAAGAAAATGGCTTACTTAGCTGAAAAAGAAATACTGCACAATTTGGTATATATAATTAGGTGGTGTCCTGTTAGTCTATTACGCTATAAAATTTACTTTGGCATACCCTCTCAATGGACCTAGGGGAAGATCTTGAAGTAAATTTTTTTTGATTTTGGGAATAAATAATATCTTGGTCAGCATAAATGCTGTCACCAATAATAATGGTCAGATTTCCATTCATCTACTTATGTTACTATAATTCAACCACTTTTGTGAAATGCATAAAGATATTTAAATCAACTGTGATCTAAGAGTTCATGGTGGAGATGATTTTGGTAGTATTCAATAAATACAGTTCAAATCAATGATCTCTAATTGGGGCCAGTCATTCAACCTTCCATAGGAACTAGTAGAAAATCCCAGCCTACATGCAAGTTTTCAGCTAGTGTTAGTATAAACATGTTACTCTCAACCATTGATTTTTGGCCAAGACATCAAAATTTTGTGTGTATTTTGATTCTAGTTTCTAAGAGAAATGGGAACAACAAATTAAGGCAATAAAGTGATATCAAAGTGTTTTCTCAGATGAGGAGAATATTTAGCTCTGTCTACATTCAACAACTTGTGCATTATGCCAGAGTTACTAGACTGAGCTACAAGGGGAGATAAACCGAACTATATGTCAGAACAACCCAACACAGGCATTAGAATAGCATTGTATTTGGAAATTATATGATTCTGGAGGCAGAAGTACCAGGTATTGAACCTCTGCCTCCAGACTCACTTGAATTTAAAATTCAACTTCCTTCGAGTGCCTGTGTTGGGCAAGTATTAGCAACATAGTTTGGATTATGCCCCTTGTAGCCCAATGTGGCATATAATATTCATGAATGAAAATATCAGAAAGATGTCAATTATTTCTTGCACATCACTGGATATTGCAAGTCCTGTCTGTGCTCAAAATCACTGAGAGATTGTTTGATGAACTTCAGCAGCAGAAGGTCCGGTACACAGCATAACTTTTAATCAGTAATTGATACACATTTCATTTCTCCATTTCCTGGAAGTTTTAATGTCTGAAGCCAAGAGTTGTTCTTATCTTTTCACACCATGCATGGATTTCAACCTAACAAAACTTCTACATGAGAATGTGTAGTAAATATTCAATACTGTCTATGGAATTAACATGGACAAATACAGAAGAAGTCACTTAATTTGATTACTTCAGGACAGGGTCCTCCAGATAACAGTAACTGGCAGATAGCAATAATTGGAACAATTTACATTCACCGTTGTAAAACTAAATTCATTACAATAAACAACTTCATACTAAAAACTGATATGAATTTTTACTTCAACTTACTATAATTCACCAAATGTCTTTGTCCGTCTGTCAGCCATTGCATAACCTAAGGATGACAAGAGCTATGGCCATCAAATTTTCTTTGGTTATTAATAGGACCCTGTAGCATGTTTTAGCATATTAGTTTTTCAAAATTTCCAAGTTTTTAGTGAGAGGTTCATTCATAATACGAGTAAAGTGCTAAACTGGATCCTTACCCATCAGATTGGCTAAACCACATTTTTATTCTCTTGTTTAACTGCATTAAGTAGATATATAGCTGAAGCTTCATCTGTAGGTTGCGTTTTCAGCTAGTTTTGAATGAAGTTTCAAGGACCGACTGACTTAGATGACCATGACCATTTAATATCATCCATGATAATATAATGAACAGCTTCCTCTGTAATTAAAACTTCAAAATGAGTATCTCTTCTTACCTGCCATCTGATGGCTTGTTCATGAATCCCCATTTCATGCCTGTGGGGAATCCAGCGCCTCCTCGTCCTCTCAATCCAGAAATTCTCATTTCATTCAAGATCCATTCATGACCTTTCAGGAGGATTTCTTTGGTCTTGTACCAATCACCCTTTCAAAGAAATGAAGGAGAAATAAGAAAATCGAAGCTACTAAAATAAAATTACATATTAAACAAAAAAATTAGTGAATAGCATTGAGCCATAATTACAATAAGCACCTGTACATTTTTGTACATAGATAATAAAAAACACTACAGCATAATCATTCTTAAAAATCCCCAAACATTTTCAAATATTACTGCAACCCCAATAATCTTTACAAGACTACCAGTAGGGTCCCAACCCCTACTTTGAGAAGTTCTGACCTAATATACAAGTAGTTTAGACAAACCAAGTAATTGAAAAAAAATTCTCACACTCTAAGAAACCTTTCATTCTTTTTCATTGGAATTTCTTTTTCTTCATTTGCACTTCATGTTATTCTAAACTAGAATTAGAAGTTTCTTAGAAATGAACGCAATAGAACCTTTGAAAGCCAAATAGGCATACTCTTTTTTTCTATTTCATTGGCAAATTGTAAACCTTAAACTACCATAATTCTATTTTCCTCACACAAGTTCACTTCTTTGATGGGGAACTTGATCAGAGTGAACTCAATTTTTGTAACACACTTGCTTCGTGTTCAATATCAAATTTTGTATTCCAACTATTTTTCTGTTTTGCGCTTCCTCCATGCATCAAAGAAAGACTTCTATAAATTATTCCATACAAAATTTCCAGAATCACTATCTATACTTTCAGCCTACACACATACATTGAATCTTCAATGATTTATGCATTTTTCTGGGGTAAACATACAAAGAAAATAGATAATAAAAATTGAGTCAATTCAGATGGAGCAAAACAATAGGAAAATTTGATGTGTATGTAATTTATTTAGTTTCATCGAAAAAGATGTCATCATAAGATTATTTAATTTGTAGAAAATGAACATTTTGATGCTACATAATACCCTGATACAATTTCAGGAAATTCTGAAATTCCTTTGAAATCTATACTTACCCTGGCTAAAGCTCCTTTGAGACGAAAATCATGTCGGCCATACAGATTGGTGAAGATACGATCTTCATCTTTCAGAGGGCCATAAACATTCTGCAGAAAGAGAGAAAAATTGAAAATTAAGATCTATAAAGACTAAAACTGCACACTAAATGACATTATGTGAGATTTTGAGTTTTTTTCTTTCCTTTTTACACATACTTTAACAGACAAAGAAAATTGAAAACAACATTCTTTGGATGTTGGATTTTGTAGAAAAGAAAAAAAAGGAAAAGTCTTTAAAAAAAGAATCTTCAAAGTAAACTTTTCCAAGTGATGAGATATATAAATACATACATAACAAAATCTGAATCGCATCTCCAGTGTGATAAGAACTTGCTGACTGAGACTCATCAGATATTGCTAGATGGGAGAAAATAAAAAAAAAGTACCAACTACTTCAATGTAGTGGGCTCCCATATATCTGTAGGGGGTCTCCATAGTCCACACTGTTTTTGGATGGTACCCAATGTATTGATAAACTTTCCCCCCTTTCACCACCTGGGAATGTGCCGGGTAGCAGAGAGATCTTGCCTCTGTCTCTCAATGGTCCGCACCATTCTAAGATGATACCCTTTATATCTATGAAACATTGCCTTATAAGCCACCTGGATAGCAATGAGATGCTGTTCCCATTGAACATTTCAGGTGGTGACAGATTTTGAGCCCAAAACCACTAAGGAAGTGATTTTTTTTTCGAACAGCTGATTTGGTTTAGTATAATTATGACAGAGAAGGTAGTGCGTAATTAGTTTCTCTTGAGGTCATTTCCTACGTACTTGTACGCTCATAGATATATCGAGAATTTCATTTGTTTATTCATTAACTCACTTTTATTTTTCACTGTATGTTTTGACTTGGGATAATAGTGAGGCTGCTTAGTCAAACAATTGTGCATTTTGTGATAAAACATATAATAAAGGTACATTTATAGTCAAAGGCATTCAAAATAATTAGGATATTGAGCCATCGTGAATTTTCATTATGTCAACCACGGCAGCGATTTTTCAAAATAGCTGCCAGTGACAAGAGTTTCAGATCAATTTTCTCATCAGCGACTGATATATGATAATGAAAACATAATTTGTTAAATTTATTCACCATACACAGTTCTGGGGGAAATCGCCATTTGGATAATACATGCAAGTCATTGAAAATTCAAGATAGCTGCTATTTTTCAAGATGATGACCATGACACCATTCCAAACTCAAAAATGAGTGATGACAATAACAACCCAAACCCAGGGTCTATCATGGGAAAGTCTATATGGCAATCCCCTACAGAGGGCTGTGCAAATCTAAGATAGTTTTTTTGCACTGCCTAACATAATCCTTCTTATATTTGCAGAAGACATAGATGGACAGGCGTGTCCTTTTATCATGATCACCACCACCATAACCACCACCACCGCCACCTACACCATTAATATCACCACCACCACCACCACCACCACCACCACAATGATAGCCAAAATAATGCTACGATGCATCTATGGAACCATAAAACAAATTTAGCATTGGCCATTGACAATGAAAAGTTTAGTTTCATAAGGAGTAATAAATAAGCCCTAAAATATTTTACAATATATTACTAATTTTTTTCCCCATTTCAAACTTTTGACCACATTAACCTCTTTTTTTTTGTAATGCTGCAAAATTCTGACAACTTGACTTATCTGGAATTTAACTAAAAAGATATACAAGACGGTCCTTTATATTCAACGGTTGTTTTGTGATCTGGAACCCAAATAAAAAGATGGAAATGTTAGGGTTTAGAATTAGGAATATGGTCTTCGTTTTTGTGGTAGGACTAATAATGAAAACTCAGCATCTTGGGGTTTTTTTTGGTAAGGGAAAAAAAAAAAAGATTCAAAGGTAATTAAAAATTAGGGGGCATTAGCATGTGGTAGGGACTAACAAAATGGACCCATGAATTTTATTAAGAGACAACATTCGCAGGGATTGAAGCAGTTAATGATTTGATTATTTATGTCAACATTTCAGTTTTTTTGTCATTGTCTTTAATTTGCATGCCGTGGTTTTTGATTTACTGACCGTGTTTTTCAACTTGCTTGGGAAAATGAAGTGAGTGGTAGGTCTTTGGTGTTCTACATTCATTAGGTAGTACAGGAAGAAAATCAACATATCAGTGTCAAACAAATAAACATTAAAACATTAAGAAAAAAGAAAAATTACACTAGAGTAAAATTATCAAACACTTGATTAATCCCATAAGAGATCATCCTGGATACATACTGTCTTTGCATTTTCCGCTCTGCAAGAACATTATGTGTTAACATAGGCATGGAAAAAAGACATCCATTTTGTGATGGAAATGTTTGTCCCCTAGAGTATTTTTATGCATATATGTGTATTAGGGAAAAAAAAGAAAGGAAAGAAAAAGAACGGAAAAGGAAAAAAAGAAAAAGGAAAAAAAGAAAAAGGAAAAGAAAAAGGAAAAGAAAAAGGAAAAAAGAAAAAAAAAGGAAAAAAGAAAAAAAATGTAGTAAAGGGATTAGTGTAACATTTTTAAACCAATAACTTACCAGAAGGTAATCTACCTCCCACTCTTGACCAGTTCCTTTACCAGAAAGTTCTGCTTTAAGAGCCTGCACATCTGTGAACTAATTTGTCTGACGCTGATGTGTTAATTTTCTCTTAGTACTAGATTGAAACGTGGATAAATTTCAAACCATGAACCAAAAGAAAAAAATGAACAATCTACAAGGAATTTTTTTGAAACCAATCACTTACCTTTTCCGAAAGTTCGGCGCTGGGTATCTACGCAAAACAAAGACTTGGACATTAAACAAATTGAAGAAAATAAAGGTTTACACATACAATGTTCAAGGCATCGCTGAATATCACAGACTAAATCAGCTGATATGGGACTGGTGGACCTGTGACATCGTAGGTATTAATGAAGCCCACAAAAAGGGAGAAAATCTTTCACAGCAAAAGGTAAGTGATCATCTATTCTTTTATAAGGGAATGGAGAATAAAGAGTTCAGTGGCATAGGATTTTTAGTCAATCGCAGACAATATTGTGAGTTTTGACGGCGTATCAAAAAAAAAAAAAAAAAAAAAGAAGTTTTTGTAATGACGTGAACATTTTTTTTTGTGCGAAAACTATTTGTTCTGGGTTCTTTCATAAAAGACACCTATTCAACTGGCTATTTATTAAGTAGTTGTCTGTTATTCTCCACTATATCAGGAACATGATCAATGTTTTCTGGAGAGACCAACATTTGTTTTTTTAGTTGATCTCTTCTTATAAGATGGCATAATTACAAGCATTGAATGTGAAGATTGACAAACATATTTTCATGTATTTATATGGTATTCAACTTTTCATCTATTTCTTGTCACTAACTGCTAGACTAGTCAGACAGTTTAGGAGGGGATCAAGAAGGGGCATTTGCCTTAAGCATGGTGCAGGTCTCCCCTAAGGAGGATTAACATTGCTCAACTAAACTTGCCAAACGATAGTGTTTGAATTTTGATGGTTGTGTTGTCAATATCAATTTCAGTCATATACGAACAGACACACAAGTTACAGGCTTTCAAAGTTACTGAGTGCACAAGATCTTGGCACCCTTGAAAAGAGATGCAGACAGCATCCAAAGTACATATGTTATGGGATATTTTTTCCTTATATCAAATACAAATACAGATCAATCAATGCCCTTAGTCATAGCTAGGTAAGAAGTGTGCTTAAAAAAAAATAATCAAGTACTGATTTACATAAATATATTTGTAGACATAATTAGTCGACTTTATTACACAAGATTAAAATATGACTAAAGGCAATATTAGTGTTTTTGTTTTTCGATCAATTAATAAAAAAACAAGATAGAGAACAGATTGTTCAAAACCCACAACATAGTTTATACAGTTTCTAACGTTTGGCAACAATTGTCAACTTATTTTAGTAATAAAACTATTTGTTTTCAATTGAATTTTTCAAGTTAATTTTGTTAAAATGTCCAAAACAAAACTAAATGATTATTAAATCAAAAAATAAAATGAAAGATATTGTCCCAAACGCAATAAGACACATAGGGAAATTTAAGAGAATTCTCCAAATTTAGTTATAAGATATCTACATCGGCAACACTGAGAAGAGAAATAATTGAAATACTTTGAAAGAAAATTATTTTACAAGCCAATTATGGCACGCTGCTCCATACACCATCAAGCCAAGCCCATTCCAAACATGCACTATAAGTACTTCTTGCACTTGTTATTTTTTTTAGATCAAGAATTGATATAAAATAAAGGAAAGATTTAGTGTGATGTAAAGAAGAAAATATTCCCTTTTTTTCACCCACTCTCACTTCCCTTCTGATAAACCCTCTGGATTTTTTCAAATTTGGTCTGAAAGAAAAGATTTTGGCATTCATAGAACTGCTGATCGTTTGTAGCAGGTAAAAAATTAGCTTACCTTCTGAACTTTGTTGTTGGTATTGTTTCTGATTGCAATAGACAAGGGTGATAATTGAGGTAGGCGGGCTGAAATGAGAGAAAGATTTTAATGAAAACAGAGGCAATATGAATTCTGATAACACTGCATGTTTTAAATAAATCTTAGTGTAGAGCTCCTAGTTATATATTGAGTACTGGTTAACTTTGTTGGCTATATGCATTCAGGGTTCTCACTAACTTGCCAGTTCTAAATGCCCTGACAATAGATAAGTCAAAATAAGGTTGATTGATGGTCTCCTACCTCCCTTTCAGTTACCCCAAGCCACTTTTTTTATTCAAACATATTAAAAAAACAACACATTGAAAATATGTCAACAACCCATAATTCTGTAAGATAAACTTAAGCAAAAAACTAAGCTAAAATACACTAAAAAAAAAAAAAGACTTACATTAAAAAGAAAAAAATGAAAGAAATATATAGTATCATAGAGAAACTCTATGACTGGTCACATTGAGAATGTTGGGAAAGACTATAAACTTACAGGTTTCATTTAATGAAAAATCTTTTTCAAAATCTATATACATGAGGGATTAGGCTGTTAAAAAGTATAAACAATAGAAGAGCTTATTTTTCTTTTTTTTGACAATATACAAAATTCCCAGACATTTTGAACAATATTCGGAAATCTCAAAAACTCAGACTATTTATGAAATACCCTGACATTGAGAAATTTATTTTTTCTCTGACAAGTGAGAATCCTGGTAATTGAAATACCATAAATCAAATCCTTAGGTCTCAACATTCATCAAAGAAAGAAATTTACCACGGCCTGGATCTTTTGCATTATTGACTATTCTGCTTTGTACAAACATAGGACCATCAGGATATATATATTGGAAAATTTTGAAATATACATAAAGTAAATAACAATTGGAAAACTTTTGAATGATAATTTTAGTTGTATACTAATTATTTTCGATCAGAAATTCTCAGATGCTTAAATGAATGTTTTTGTATTACAAAATAGTGACAATATGATAATCTATCTCTGTAAATGAAAATAATAGTCAACAGAAATATTACACTGGAAACTGATCATTAGAATTAGCAAACCAAGTTTAACAAAATTAAATTCCAATTCAGCTTTGTTTCTCAAAAGTGAAGTAAAATGCTTGGATATTGTTTAGGCGTATTATGTAATTTCTTAAGAGTGCTTTAGTATCAATGTCGATATATGAAAACTTGTTTATATAACATCTTGCTCACTAAATACATTTACGGGTTAATTTTATAAAGAATTTATTTTCCCCTCTTCAGAGAGGATTTTTAGATTAACATTCCTGTAAAGGGCCCATTAGCTGTAAAAAACAAAAATATTAATGCTTCGATTGATGATAAGTTTTATAGATTCTCCTTGTTCAACCCGACTTATTATTGTAGTTACATAACATCAGTGACATTTATTCTGAGCAACGAAGTAAAACTTCAAGAACGTGATATTGGATAGTACAAGACAAAACATTCCACTTAGAATTTAAATTTACTGCTGATTAAGGAAGATTTGTGGTTTAAATATTCATAATAACTAAATGTTTGTTGAAAAGCATAAATGTTCATTCTGCAACAGAATCATCAGTTGAGAAATTAACATCGAAAAAAAAATTGGAATATGGGGTATTGAATTTCCCAAAGTTTGTTATTTTCATTTGTATACCTCATATCGCTAAAATATATATAACATAAATAATTGTTATAATTCATAGGTATTTTTGAAACATTAGTTTTCGTACTTATTTACATTACCAATTACTTGCCATTAGAAATTCATTTCAAGCCAGCTTCACTATTCATTTGAAAATATTTGTTACAAGAGAGATTTTAATCGAAAATTTGGACTGAAAATTTATAAGATCTTAAATACAATATGAAATATACAAAAAAAACTATCTAATCAGAGCATTTATTTGATAAAATCTATTCCACGTTTTATTAAAGCAATTGTAATCGATTCATTTATTCAGACGTATCCAAAATGACAGACAGGTTCATTTTAGTGATCAACATAAATGATGGTTGTTTTTTGTTTTGACCAAGAAAAATAGTAACACCAGTATTTATGAGGATTTGACTTTTATGAAAATACATGGAAGTTTCTAAAATTTCAGGTAAACACAATGAAATTCTGACTTTTAACCCCCAAAGAAGAAATACTGGGAGGAAATAAATTTTCGACAATATTATTCTTCTCTTGCTTGAGTTTGTTATGTAAGATTAAGTTGCACTGGATAATTAAACAAGTGGCTTATTTGAATGTTTTAACAGTAAAACGAAAATAGCTTGGATCAATGAGTCATGTATTCGAATTTAAATACGTTTATACTTACGTTGATATGACTGTAGCGCAGCCGAGGACAACAGCCGCAAAGAAGAGGCCATAGTTAGCGATAAACAGCCAAAATTCTGAACGTCCTCTGAAAAGGTCGGACGAAAACAACTAGTCCGCAGTGAATTAGAACGAAGCGAAAATAAAGAAAAATTACTCTCACTTTCAGTAGAAATAACAATTAAAACAAAATATATTTTAAACAAAAAAATATGATATGCATATTTGTATCCATACAATTGTGTGCATGACTTTTAGAAAATTATATAATCCGAAAACATCGAGTGCTTTGTTTCGGACCGCAGCTACTTCCGTTTTTCTTAACTAAGTATTTACTACTCCTCCTCCTGCTCCGTCTGTTAGCGTCCGTCGTTGGACATGGACCTCCCCCAAGATTCGTCAGACCTCACTATCATGGGTATCGCGGAGCCAGTACTTCTTGAATTTATCTAGTTCGTCATGCCATCTTACTTTCTGTTGGCCACAGCCTCGCACCTGATCTATGGTGATCCTCGCAGTGAGACGCGATGTCCGGCGGTTGTCTGCCATTCTTGCAACATGTCCAGCCCATTGCCATTTGAGTTTAAAAAAAAAAGTTTTTATGATGTGTTGGACTCCAGTCTTTTCTCTGATATACTGTGCTGTCTTTCAGTCTCTCCATGTGAGGTTGAGCATGATTCTTACATGTGCATGTTGCATGGTTCTCGGTTTGAGAGTCTATCTTTTAGTTAGGTTCCATGTTTCAGCTCCATAGGTGACAACCGGTAGGGTGCATTGATTATGACTTGTTATCCTAGGTTGATGTAGTGGTCTACTTTCTCCAGCTCAGCATTTTCAATTTTGATTTTTGTGTCTTTATCCCCGATATGTTTGTTGTACATGACATTTGTTTTGCTGAGGTTCGTATAGAGGCCAACTTTCCTGCTTGCTTCATTTAGTATTTCTAACGTTATTTTGAGATTGTTGAGGTTCTTTGCAAAGACGATGATGTCATCCGCAAATCTCAAGTTACTTAGGCATTCACTGTTGATCCTGATTCCTTTGTGCTCCCATTCTAAGTTCCGGAAGACCGTCTCATAGTTGAAAGGGCTTGGAGTCTTTATGTAGCTGTATGAAGGACTGGCTATGTCGGTAGATATGTTGCAGTACTCTGGCATGTACGGGTTCTACACTGTGTTGTATTATAGCGTCAATGACTTTGGGGATTTCCACTGAATTGAAGGCCTTTTTGAAGTCAATAAATGCTACAGCTAGTGGCATTCTATATTTTGCTATTTTCTCTTTTAGTTGGTTCACTGAATGGAGGTGATTGATGGTCAAGTAGCTTTTTCTAAAGCCAGCCTTTTCTCATGGTTGGTTTTCATCTAGCGTTTTGCTGATTTGGTTGGTGATCTCTTTGGTGAAGAGTTAAGGTTAGCTTAGTCTCGCTCAAGGCCACAAGTGTTGGATACCAAGCGAGGATCAAATCCATTAAAGTAGAGATGGTCTACAAAACTAGCTTGATAACCACTACTCCATCACAAGGGGACTCTCCTCTTTTTTAAACATAACTTCAAAAAAATTTATTTTCATTTCAATCATTGAAATGTAGCTTTGTTACTATTATCTACTGATTCTTTAATATTAGTAGCTGTCAACCAAAATTGACAACATGGATTTCTTCAGTTTTCAAGTGATTCTGGTTGATTGGTTATGTATGTGTCGTATATACAGGATGCACCAATGGAGCCAGAAGGTTGAAAATTCAATCATTTGCTCCTTACTATTTCTAGAAAAAATGTTTTTTACCCTCCCCCCCACTAATAGATTTTCAGTGGAGCTTCAATTTACAATGTAAATTTATGCCAAAATGGTCCCTTAGTTTGTGTCCGCTCTTGTTTTTTGAAAATTCAGACTTTTTTCCAGTGATCACTGCCTAACAAAAAGGCAAGAGAAGAAGTCTATTTAATGACTAGCCTTTTTAACAATTTTTTTTATTGATCATCCCTAACATGGCATATGTTACCAAAGACATTGTTCACATGAAAGTTCCTTTTGAGTAACTAACCAGATGTGTTTCCTACTTTCCTTTTAAAGGCTTACATTTTTATCTCAGAAATATTCGTTGATATCTGTAATGTGAGAAAATTTTATGCATTGAAGATGGGAGAAATTCAAGTAGTCAGAATTATTAAATATCAAATAGAATAGTTCTTACTTTTTATTAAAAAGAAAATAATGTTCACAAATAATCTCAAATCTTCTTTAGGTAATGTTTTAAAGCTCAATCTCTAAGATACCTGTCATAGGCATAGCTGAAGGAAGAGGTGGTTATTTGAAAACTCTCCCCAATCCTCGAATGGAGGGAGCCCCTAAAAGTTCAAAGAATCAATTTACCTACTCCTTGATCTTCTGACATTACACAATGATAATGATATATTTGAACATAGATGAATTGCATAAGTAATAATTCAGCCTTTGGGGTTGTTTTTCGAAGAATCAGATTATAGTGCATGTCTATTTATTGTAAATTTTCCTATTTCATTGATATTACTAAATGTTGAACCCTTATGGAACCAAGCCCTTCTCTAGAATCTCTCTCTATTTCTTGACACGCCACTGATACCTGCGCTGATATCAACTAAACCTTATTAATCATGTATGCACAGCCAAATTATCCTGAAAAAACAATTTTGGAATGGTTGGTTACTTTTAGAAAATTTATTGCAACCATTTTGTGTTTTTTTTGAAAACTAATTCTTTAGGAATTAAATTCAAGCCTTTGTTGAAATGGTAGAGCAACCATTACTGAACACTGTCACCCCAAATTGTAAATGACAAAAAATACTTTGTTCAGGGTTAAGTACCAGAAATTAGGGTCCCATCCCACAAGCCCCACATAGTGTTTGCCAAAAATTAAAAAAAAACATGTACAATTGATTACATGACCATTGATCATATTTTCTGAATAATCAAAAAAAATTGAACCTTTCCAAAAACTATTTTTTAGCATGGAAAGGTTACCATAAATTCCATCCAGTAGTACATATTTAGTTTCTGCATGAGACTATGCAACACTATGTTATACAAACACACACTTCACTTTTGTATCTTTTTTGTAATAAGCACTGTTGCATACACACACAAAAATACTATGATATGAAACAAGTGAACCTTTTAATACACTGCATTCAAGTTTCTAAAAGAATTAAGTACAAAAGACATTTCCTTTTACTGGACAAGCTAAAATGAAAAACATAAAATTTGAACTCTATCTACTGACATTAAATTGTGTAATCTAATCACAATACTCTTCTCTTCTAATATAATGTGTAGTAAAAAAGCAAGCCTTTTGTTTTGTTCAATATTTCTTCACAACTTTTTGAGCTCATGTAAAATAATCCTCCTTGGTCGTTGTTGTATATATAGATATAAACCTTTGTGGCCTTTTGACTACTACTGTCTGAATTATTTCACTCTTAACACAGAAATTATCATCTTACACACTCCCCTCATTCACAACTATTTTTTGGTTGACTGTTAGAGGGAGATCAAAGGTGAAGAAGCAACAATGCCCAACTTTCCTCACATCTAAACATATAGACAAACTGTTCCTTATGGCCACCTTAAACATAATGTAGGCTAGGAATACATAAAATATACTTGTAGTTGTATATTACTTACAGGCAGGGAGAGTCTGATCTTCAAGACTATGTGATATTTTTTCTACAATGGTACAAATGATGCATTTTATTGAAATAACAAGTATACCCCCATAAAAAATGAGAAGGTTATTTATGTATGGATTGGCACTAAGGTGCCTAAAGCTATTTTATGAGGTAATTCATTTTTAAAAATTCAAACATCCAAATTTTGAGCTTTTCTAAAAATCTCAACTTAACTCAAGCTGTTTTAATTTGTGATCTGACCTGAAGTCTTGAGACTTCTTTTGACATAACTTTCATTGTTATGTCATAATAGGAATGGAAATTAACCAATCTGAGCATCCCATTTGAGCCGGAGCAGACAAACAGAAAAGAAATTTCCATGTATACTCATTATGAGTACAGATGATAAAGGAAGTAGTGATATCAGTAACTAACACTTGTACAAGTTTGGTCAGCTTAAATCATCGAAGGTAGGTCATCGAGAAAAGAACTAAAAGAGAGAAATGAACTAATTTTTCTAGCAGGCGGATGGATATCATATGAGAATTTAAATCTGTGCCAGTTACCTTAAATAAATAAATTAATAAATGAACATTCGATTTGTGCCACTTTTTGGATTTCACAAGAATTATTTCTTTTATAAATCCTTAGCTATTTTCTTCCAGTGACAATGAACATAAAAATACTTCTCAGTTTAGACCAACTTAAGGGAAGATGATGCTTGTTATATCATTCTATTATTCTATTATTGCTTGTTATATCATTGTATTTTCCAGGCTATTAGAAAAAATGTTGAAATTGATAAATTGTTAAAATTTATCATATATGTGGGATGAAAAAATGATTCAATCGACAGTAACTATCAATTCATTTTTCAGGCATTTCTGTGGTCTGTCAATGACCACTTCCTAAGGTTGCTGGACTCTCAGCATCATAAACCGCTTCAGACTATTCCATATTGACACCAAAGCTCTTTTGTGGAGGAAATAAAATGGATTAAATTTATCAAGTCAGATTGAATGAAAATCAATTATAAAATTTACCCAAAGTTGGAAGGAAGGTAATTGATCAGTTGTTATTCCTCTTTCTATTGATATCTAAATTTTCCAATATGAAACCCTGAATTGAAAAAGTGTAATAGTACTGACATGTTGGCCACAGTTATCTGTCGTCTCTATCTCATTTGAAGGATTAACACTTCATCACAACTGACTTGCAAATTATATTTGTATATGAATGACTACAAGACTACTTGATAACTTGGTTAGACAATTTAAGGATACTAAATTCTTCTCTATGGCAGTGCATCTAATCTCAGCTAATTATTTTGATAGACTGGCAAGGTGCTGATATCATTGGCAAAAAAATCTTACCAATGAATACAAAACATATTTCTTGAAAGAAAATTTCTTTATCATTATTCACTTGAAGGTCACTGGCCATTCAACTCAATATCGAGTCATTTCTTTTGCATAACAGCGCTATATTGGGGCGGATGCAAACCGCACTCTAATGAATCACATTACATCGGGATACTCCTGTATCAATGTATTAAACGTGTCTTTGATTTGTACAATATATATGTCCATTGTAAATAAGACCTGTCACCCAAAATAAGATACTGTAAAAATAAGTAATCAAAATACTTCAGACGTATAGTTTGGCATGATGGACAGAAAGGGAGAGTCCAGTTCAACAGGATAGTTACATCATATGTGAAACCCCCCATCCTCAAACATGTATTTTAGAATAATGATTTCTCAATGAACTCAAGGGAACTAATCACAAAACCCTGAAGCAATAGTTTTGTATGATGAACTGGAAGAGAATGTCCAGTTCAGCAGTATATAAACATTGTAAATAGAACCCTCTCCAAAAATAAAATTTTGAAATTTTGTGAAAAAGTATTTCTCCAATTTAAAGGAAATTTCCAGATCCACTCTTATATGTGAAAACTTCTCCCTTTACTCATTGCACGCACTTTTACAAAATTTCACAAAGATTCATTGAGAACTTTCAGAGATATTGTACCGTGTACTTATAGCTATGATACAGTGGAAGTGAAGGTAGAAAATTTTTACCCCCCCACTTCAAATTTGAACATTGCTTCCATAGCCCATTACCTACTTTCAACTAAATTTCACTTAAAATAATTGGGAACCCATGGCTACGATGCAGGGGAGGCGACTGTGAAAAATTCCTGGATTCTCCCCTAAATGTAAAGATGTCTTCCTTAGTACATTGCCCACCCTTCCACAAGATTTCACTGAAATTCTTTGAGAACTTTCGTAAATATTGTGTCGTATACATATAGCTACAATGCAGGTGAACTGATTACTACTTAAGGTTTTGATTGTTGTTACAACATTAAATAAAGGGTTGATCAAATAATTGTGATGCTGCTGCTGCTGCTGCTGCTGCTGCTGATGATGATGATGATGAAAAATAGATATTCCTGAGAAAGCAATATACGATGGAAAAATAATGTAGGTATCTTTTTTGAAGTTTTAATCACGGATTTAAATACAATAGTCTCAAATCAGTTGTTGATGAAAAAAAAAAACAACTTTTTTATGCGATCAGAAATTTTTAGGCTAAAAACATTTCAATTTGAAATCGAAAAATTAAAAAAAAATAATCAAATAAGACCAAATTTTAAAAAAAGTTTTCAAGAACTGATATATTTTAGTCAATTTCCCAGTTCTTAAAAAATTCCGATGTACGATATTCCTCCTGAACTTCAATGTCTGGACTTTGTTTATTTTAAAGGTAAGCGGAATTTATTTCTTTTAAATCAGTGTTTTTTGTCTAAAACTTTCTTTTGTCTCTTCCGTTATCCAAATTATTGAATAGAGTAGAATGAAATGAATTTATTTCACCAAGTTTACAATAAATCAATTTTAAGTTTTGTTCATTAATACATTATCTGCCGAGGAGGACACAAATTGAGCTGAAAGCCTTACAAGCAGTACCCACCTGTATATTTTCATATAGAGTAGAATTTTTTCTATTTATTCAATTTTTGAAATATTTTATTGTTGAAAAAAGAATTAAAAATAAAATAGAAATGAATAATCCAACAATTATTTTTTTTGTTTTTACAATTAAATTACAATGTTTTTTTTTTCTTAGAACAGACCTTGACTAATAACAATAAGTATTTATAAAGTATTTTTTGAGGATTCTTTTGAAAGAATTTCTATTTAAATACAAAGGGAAAAGGCGGAAAAATAAGATCGAAATAATCTTTTATGTCAAAACCATTCCAATTTGAAATTAGAAATGAAAATCAAATAAGACCATACCAACTTTTTAAAAGTTTCGAAGTGCTATATTTTAGTCAATTTCTCAGTTTTTTAAAATGCGAAGTAAGATATTTCTACAGAATTTCAATGAATTTGTCTCATAAAAGGTAAAACAATTGATTTCTTTTGAATCACAGAATGTTTTGTTTAATTAAAAAAAAGTATTTTGTTTTTCAAAGACGAAGAATTTTTCAGGCAAAAATAGTCTGGAATTCTGAAATGTTAAAAGGGAGGTAACTGATAACTTGTGCAAATCAAATAACAGAGTTACCTCGCTTGAATTTTCAATTCGGCAGGTTAATCGCCGTGGACGATTGGGACAAGACTAGCGCCGACCGGACGCAAATGTCCAGAGACGCCAATGACCAGGACGTACTTGACTGGGACGTAGTTGTCGGGTACGCAAATGCCAAAGTACCAAAATCTATATTTACTACTCTCTAATGAAATATTTTGATGCAAAACTTATGTCTGTCACTTGATACTATTACAGACCTCTTGAACTAAAAAACAAACTGGTATTCTTTCGAAAGACGTCTACACATTTTATGTCTAGATTTATACATTTTGGGTTGTATCTAGATTATAATAATAGGTGCCTAGATACGAAGATTAGGAAGTGGCAGACATAGATTCTGCACGATCCCCTTCCTGGGAAGACCAACACACACACTCCCAGGTGGACCCATGCGCACCCCAGGGGCGCATCGTGTGCCACTAAACTTTAATGAAAATGCAATATTTTTCTTGGATTTTTTTTTGTTTTTTTTTTGTGTTTTTTTTTGTAAAAACGGAAGTTAGCGAAATGAACAAAGAGAAGTAACAATATACTTCGAAACCCAACTTTCATACCACGGACGGAAAATGATGGTCCAGTTTACCATCACTGTAATATTGTAAATAGAATCCTCCGCTAAAACCTTTAAATCGATTTCTCTAAAAATTAAAACATTAATGCAAGGTTATAGAGTTTAATGAATTAAAAGCATAAAGAATTACTGGTGAAATTTTTTTTCTTATTTTTTTCGACAAGGTTCTGGTTAACTAAAATGAATTTTAATATATATATTTTTCTACTTATTTTGATTCCTGGCCGAGAAAAAAATAAAGAGATATCCGTACATAAATGAATTACCATAGCTCAGGTGTATACTAAAACTAATCATCAAAGATCATTAAAAAAAAAAAATATAGATCTTTTATCTGAAATTACCTAAAAGAAAAAGTATCAGAACAAAATTTGGGCATTGTTGACCCAGAATGACCATATAGAGAAAACAACGAAAAAAAAAAAAAAAGAAAGAAAAAAGCCAAACCAAAAGTTTCAACATTGTGACTTGTGATGAACTCATGCAAATTTTTCAAGGTTGTAGACCCAAAAACATGACCAGGAGTGCCTGGACACACACATACGCATAAACATCCACATAGACAGACACACACTAAGAAGAATCTGTAGCACACTTGGTTCGTTGGTCAGACCTTTTTACGGACCTACGATGATTCGATTTTGTGATTCAAACATCTATTAACGCCAGAGAAAGATGGAAGATAGTCGTTCAAATTGAAAATGTTGTTTCTGTCATCTGCCTTCTTTCTTTATTCCTTTCTTTCTTTCGTCCTTCCTTACTTTCTTTTTTTCCCTTACTTCCCTCCTTTTTTCAACCCCCCCCTTCCTTCTTTTTTCCTTCCTTCCTTTTTTTGTAATGCTATTTACCCAGGCCAGTAATTGAGCAGATATGGACAGTGAATGAACAAGACGAGATTTGGGGTATAAGAGCAGTTTTTTGGGGCTTCCGACTTACCAGCTGGCTGCTTAGCTCAGATTGTAAGAGCTGTGCCGTGTCAAGACGACATTTTGTTAAGCGAAAGTCTAATTCCTGTGGAAGCTTTTTTCTTCAATTGTTTATTCTATATACGCTGTCTAGGCCAAGTAGCATATTGTGAAAAAACGGAATGACGGTTCAAATAGAGTTTCAAATAAATATAATGCATCTATAATTATTTTGTCGGATTATTTATCCATTTTTTTTTTCATATATGTAATTATGAATACCTTATATATATATAAAAATCCTGGTTTATTATTCTGGTTGAATATAAACAAAAACACGCAGAGTAACGTAATATATCTGTTATTTTTAATTGCAAAATTATTCAAATCAGTGATGGAAAAAGATTTTTGGAACTGTTCACGATAAGGCTGTATGTAGGATTTATGCTCGGGGATCAGAGAGGCGTCCATCATAGATGAGCATAGTGAATAGGTGCAGCTTGAAGTTCCGATGAATAGTTGGTTGCGGGTGATTTAATACACTGTACCCTTGTGTAAGCCCCACCCACTAACTGAAATACGCCGTCTGATGACATGAGTAAACTAGTGGCTGAAAAAAAATCGTTTCCACCAGTTGAATTCTGATTACTAATTATATTGTTGTGATCTTGTCTTTATTTAAGGGAGGGAATCGATTCTTCCTTGAAAAATTCAACGGAAGGGAAAGAACTCTAATCAATTCGTCTGAGCGTGCTTATGTCAGTGCGGGTTATACTTTTTATCCCCTTCTGACCCTCTAGGGTTCCATTCTACCTTCACAAGGGGGATAACTGAGTGTGTCATGTGATATTTTCCATTTGATATCATTTTATGCATTATAAATCATCATCATTAATTTTCATGACTACCCTTTTCATTCATTTTAATTCTAAGTGCTTTTTTTACTTATTTTTCGACCGACTTTGATAAAAGTTACGTTAAAACCACTTCCCTACCATGGTTTCTCTTCCATCCATGGAAGTGAATTTTAGATTTCGAATTTCTATTCTCATTGATCTATAATACAGCGAATAAAATTAAATGGAAAAAAATTGACCAAGTTACCTCCCTTGGACAGGCAATAGGGATCATTAGAAGGGGAGAATGGAATCTAACCATGTGTCAGAGAAATCTTCTCTTGTTTTTTGTTAATAGAGTGGCAAAGTGTGACATCATCAGCCGACTCCGGCTCCAGCCAGAATATCCTACTACTTGGTTTCAATGATGAAAATTTAGATTGTGTTTTCTATCGTATTTTGCATAGTCTGTCAGTATAGAACAATCACTTTATACGGAATCAGATATTCTTGGTATCAATCAGCCATTTCATCGACTTTTCATACGTTACTTCCCTTCGGCACTTCGAGTAGACGAACACTAATGCCCACTGACTGTTTACAACGGATCGACATACGTCAACAAAAGGCCCAAAACTATTGATCTGTCAATTTTCTTGTGATAATCTTTACGCTATCAATAAGGAGGAAGATTGTAGAATTTTTTTTATCTCAAATTTTTTTGGTTTACCATATAATCTCTGCGGTTATCGTGGTTGAAAACAGATTTACACGTTGAAAAAAGTAGTTTAAACTTGATACTTCATATCCGAAAAAAATCAGCCATATTTTTTTAAAAAGAAAATATGTATTTATATTGAAAACATACAAAAATACTAGAAACGGGAACAGTTAATAATGATACAAACCGACAAGTGGTATCAGCACAAACCGGAGACAGCCCAGGAAAATGGAAGCCATGAATTATTCTGGGACTTTAACATCCCAACTAACTACCCCATCCAAGCGAGAAAATCAGACTTGGTATTCGTGGACAAGGGAAGGAGAACCTACCAAATAATAGATGTGGTCGTGCCTGCAGATCACAGGGTAAATACTAAAGAGAGTGGAAAACTAGGGAAATACCAGGACCTGGCAAGGGAACCGAGGAAAGTGTGGGACGTGAAAGTCAGAGTAGTGCCAGTAATAGTATGTGCATTTGGAACCGTACCAAAGACACTGAAAACGAGATTGGAAGAACTGAAGATAAGAGGGAGGATTGAGACTATACAGACCACATCACTACTGAGGGTCGCACGAATACTGAGGGGAGAATTGGAAATATGAGACGTACGACCCTCAGTTGCTAGCTATGGCATAACAGCCAAGAAAAAGGCATGCTGGTGGCTGTACAAATCACAGCGCTGCAATGATAGGTGTTAAAAGTTAAGAGAGGAGGGCTGGAGACCTGTGGAAACTTACTATCACTCAGTTTCCAGCGATAACCATCAGGCAACTGGTATGAAACTGTAACACACAGCACTGCTGTGGACTGTGAGAGTGTGAAGAAGAGGGCTCACGAGGACCAGCATTATTTCGCCAGCCTACCAGCCGATTCAAACTTTGCCATTTCCTCACCGTGACTAATCACTGTTCTGAATCTTGCCTATTCCATTTCACAGATGTTGAGATATCTCTCATATGCCCAGCTACAAATAGTAGGTTCTGTACCGTAATGAACTCCCCACTCCTGTGACTGAAATGATGATTCATTTACTACACAACAGTCACGATTATTATCTTCTAATTTTCCTCACTTCAGGAAGTGCTCATGGTTCAACTCGTATTTTGTGTGATTTAAGTAGACTATCCGTTGTGTATTTTTCAGTATCTGTGAATGACCCCCTGGTTGATTTTGGAGGTCGTAAATTCCTGTGTTGTACATTGCCCTCAATTTGGCAGTTTTGCATATCACTGATAACCCTGTTTCCATAATTATTCTTTGGTCTTCAAAAAACCAAGTCCTATGGATTCAGAGCATTTTAGTTCCCCCCTCTTCATTAAATCACCGCTACTACGACTTCTTACACAGATCTCATACCTGTGGCCCGAGCGCTATCTTTCTCTTCTACCCAGCTACAAGCTTACATATATATACTATATACCAATTCTATCAAAGATCCAATCTCCTTCCTTAATTACCTAGTAATCTAATCTAAACAGGCCTCTTCTATCACGATCGATCCTACTAATGGTAACATGTGTTTTCTTTTCAGCTTTATTAGTATTGTTATAAATGTCTCATTTGTCGATTCATCAAGTGCACATCTTATTTGTTTGTCTAAACATTCGTATGTGTCTTTATTACGATTACGAATTTTGTCTAATCTCTGCGCCCATATTCATACGTAGCGCTGAAATTTTCTCTTCTGTCATGGTGATTATCGACAACCCTCCTTCATCAATTCTTAGTGATGTCAGCATGTAGCGGTCAGCTCCGAGCACATGGGGACGAATTCCTTTGTCCTCAGCGACTACCATTTTCTCATTGCTGCATAGAACCAACTGTCATTACTATCCCCCCCACATAATATAGGGACTATCATACCGCTAAGGTAAAACTACGCATTTCACTTTTTTACAAAAAAATTGTCAAATCGACTTAAACTATGCATTTACTTTTTTTTTTTTTAAATCAAATAAACCTAACGTATACTTAGTTGTTGAATTCAAATGAACATAATGCTGGTTTTCCTTTTCTAATATTTAATCAATAATGTTTCCTTCTTGGAAGAAGAAAAGAAAATTCATCTATTTTGATTAAATGTACATAAAGTCGTCTATTTCGCGAAAAAAAAACGAACTTTGTGATTTTAGTTCTGTAAACTGAAGTTGATTTCACTTGATTTTCAAGTGAAGTTTTGATTGTTGTTTTGATAAAGTAGACTGTTGATAAAAAAACATGATAAGATTTAAAAACGAGTGATTAGATAAAGATAAATTATGATATCATGTGGTTTATTTTTAGAATGAATACCAAGAAAAACAAACTTTCAAGTATACTTTCATGAGTTCTGTTAAAACACACTTATACTGACAGTAATTACTAAAAGTTTTATCACGTTTTAATGTAAACAAGGACCTTTTGTCCTGCTTGGCACTTTAAAGGGGGGGGGGATTATGTCTAGGGAAATTTTGTCCGATGACCTTTTAGTCCGTACCCCGTTGTACCTCCCTCGTAAGTGGGGTGCAAAAAATACCGAAGGTAAATGTCCAGTGACTGGGACATACATACTTGAGCGAGGCGGATTTGTCCAGGGATGCAACCTCGTCAACATAGGTTTTACATTCAAATGTTTCATTAACATTTGGCAAGAAGTGGTTGATATATATTCTGCATTGTAATATTTGATCAATATATATAGGCAATAGGGAATAATCGAGTGTACCATCTGTAAATGGTTATCTCGTAGTACAGCGTCCTTAATTATCACGATTGTTTTGTAAATTGTTATATGCACAACACAAGTAAACAAACAATTGAACGAACATATTACTGTTACAATTTTTTTTGGAAACGCAACATTGCGCTCTATCGACTACATGGTAAAATAAATAAATACACATGCACGATATAGCGATATAGGTCCTACTTAATATATCTGATGCAGTGTTTACTTATCTTATCTTTGTTTCAAGCGAATACTCTTTCAACAACTATAAAAATTGGGGATGCTAAACTACGATACATCCAATCAAGGTTGATAACAATATCCAGGGATCCTATTCTCTTCCCAACAGCTGATTGATTCTCTCGTAGTTTAACGTCCCAAATTATAGCGCATGCTTTCTCGTTAATCTTTAGGTTAATGCAAGCGTTCTTTAAATTTTAGATTTTAATTTCAAATTTTGGTGTATAAGATTATGATTAAAAATCAAAAAAGAAAAATGTATCAAAAATGTATCCATATTGGTAAACGTTGTACCGAGTTGAAATTTTCATTAGCCTCTTTCTCTTTTCCTGTATTCGTGCCCTCACAACATTCAACTCTACTATCAGTAAACATTGTATGATTATAATCTAAAAAAAAAACAAAGTAAAAAAAAAAAAAAAAAGTGCTCCGGTTCAGGTTTTACATTCATATTAGTAAACATGGTATTATCAAGTTTTTCATTTGCTTCGTAATACCAGCATTCGTGTATTGATGTCGATTGTTATCAATTCTTAATTTCATGTTAGTGATAAACAATCAGGACAAGTGCAATAATTTGGGACGTTAAACTTCCTGGGGGTTAAGCGGTTGTTAACGGGATTTCCTCAATTTCTCCTCTGTTGAGTTAGATGTTGGTTTGGAAACGTGTGTGGGATAATGATTTCAAACCAAGGTATTTTACTTGTTAACAACTAATCCAACCTATTTATTAAGCAACAACTAAACTGCACACAAAAAATGGAGGACGTACGAGCTGACTGACTGTCTGTTCTTAATGAGTATTTTAAGCCACGCGGACAGGAGGGTTCTATGGTGTAATGGTTAGCACTCTGGACTCTGAATCCAGCGATCCGAGTTCAAATCTCGGTAGAACCTTACCGATCACATCTTTTTGGTTCAGGATGAAATAATCCTCTCGCAGTATTTCTAGCTCACATGTTACAACCACGGACAGGAAATTATTTTAGTTCTTTTTCAATGCACTAAAGACTCCAAGTTGTAGATAGTGAAGAAGAAAGGACAAACGAAAAAATTCATTTTGTATTCTGCTCATTTTTTTTTTACCACTTTAAAATGTTCTCACATCATAACAAAGGGAAGGCAAATCACGGAAGCCATACTCCGGTATAAAAAGCGGAAAGTGAGGGTCCAGTTTGGCTCAGTAGTCACAATGCAAATGGAACCTCCATAAAATCATACAAAATCAACTCTTTCGGAATTGACAAATTTCCTGAGGGAATGAAGGTCTTCGAAATTGAAAGCAGAAAAAAAATTACTGTCGTAATTCTTTTTTATTTATCAGATGGGACCCGGCTCGGTTAGTAGTGACTTTTATTTTTCTGTTCATATTTTTTTTTTAGAATGAAATAACACCGAATGGAATGAATGATAAACAAAGGGAATAACGAGAAAATAGATAATAAAAAACGATCAACAATAAGCATGACTGTGGAGTAAAAATATAGAATCAAAAAATAACTTCCGAACTCGGTAATTGAGTATGACAGCGCTCTATATTTAATTGGATTGATTTATAATTGATGTCATTATTTAGAACAAATAAACTGAGTAGTAACAATAACAGCGATGAAAGTAAAACATTTACTATCAACATGATCACCATCACTACTACTATTACTACTACTATCAAACTTCGACAAGAACAATAAAATACCATCACTACTAACAAAAGCTTGGCCTATGAGAAGGTCTGTAGCTAGATCATCGCATCGGGGCCCACAAAGAAGCTACGTGAGGACTTTCTAGTCCATACGATAAGTCCATGAATAGCTTTTTTTTTCGTTTACCACGGAGCGAAAATAGCGTGGCGCGCTGAAAGACTTATATGGAATCAGATTGGCTAAATGACGCGGTTGTTTGTGCAGTTGTGTGTATTGGGGGATTATGTGGAACAGGAACATCTTGGACTCGTACCGTAGCCTGACGGTTAGCAATTTCGTTTAGCTGGCCAGTTCGCTAGTGCAGTGAGCTCAATCCCCACTGGGTACTCCACTACTGCGGACTTGTTATCAATCTGCTTTGCTTCAGGGCTGAGATAGTTGTGTACTTACCACTGACGTCAAAGGTCAGTGTCGGAACTTAAGTAAATAGCTAAATAAAATTATTGCTGATTTTCAAGGCGAGTTGGTTCTTCGCCTTTGGAAGATTGGTGCTGTATAATCTTCATACACTCATTTTACCTGGTTTAGACCTCGTGCTGTAACAAGCTAAGCTCAAGATAGCATTTTGCTGGATTGCTTGAGTGTGATGTTTAGCAAGAAAGTCTCGCAAACCTTTGCTATTGAGTAGAGGGGGGTTAAGGATGGGGGCAGGGGTTGGCTTCTTGATCCCCCTCTATCTGTCGGTCAGATTAGTCTGTCGAAATCCAGTAAGCTAACTGATATTAGGATATTCTTAAATTCTGGGATATTAACGTAACTTCGTGGTGTTGATAACCCTACCCTATTAGAGCCTGAAAGTAGGCTTAGCCTATACTACTTCTAAAAAGCAGAGGCTTTCAGATACACCCTTAGTCAAGTTTGTGATGCTCATCTATGTTATAGTAATTATATGAATGTATTTCTTACGATTGTTCATGATCAAGTCAATTATGACAGCAAGGCAGATCTAAAAGGTTTACTAAAAAGTAAATTAATTAGAAGAGTTGGGGAGACTCCAGATGATAGCAGCAAGAGATGGTTGTAACAAATCTTATTCTCCCAGTCAGAAACATGCTAGAGTGACTACAGTCATAATTCTTGTGTACGGTCAGACCCCCATCCACCAGGAAGAAATAAGATACATTCAGCATTTGTTGCTGACTTTATCTAAAAAAAAAAGAAGTTTTGGGGGATATGAAAGTAAGTTCCTTTCGACTTACTTTCCTGATCGTTTGCATAGATTAATCGAAAACTTACCTAGTTTGAATCATTGTTCTATCGACTTTTAAGTGTCATGGTTAGCATGTGTCAAAGCCAGTGTGTCTAGCTAGCATATAGTGTTTTGTCATAGCTGGTAGAGTTGAGGACGGTTGCAACGTATGCATGTTAGCAGGCATATCAGGCCACCATGCGTTAGCTAGACAAACATCATGTACTAGCTACGCACAGTCCACGCAACAGTATTTTCCAACCTAAACGAATCATTGCACCCTCTTTGTTGAAGAAGTGTTGATGGGCCCACTGAAAGAGTCGTCAACTCAGCCTACGACTTCTGGATGAAAACCAATCTAGGGTTGAAAATGGTGATTCACGACATCTCACGCATTGTGAGAGTGGTGCTGCCACAGTAAGCAACACCCACAAACGGGCAGGCGGGATTTAGATGCACAGGGATTTGGAGGATAATAGGGGAATAATCCAGGAATGTGACTTTGCACACTCCTTGGTCACTGACTGTCCTCTTCCATCTTCAACCGTGCCTCCTCCATCAGGACTGCCTTCCACTCTGACAGGGCCAACTCCTTCTGCTGTATCTCATCCAGCAGACCCACCATCCTTCTGCGCGTCTCCTCTAAGACCATCAACCTCTGGTTGGGTACAGAAGAACAGAAGTTATCCGACCACACCTAAGAAATAGTAGAAACTAGAAAAATATGTTCGAAGAGTAGGAAACAACGCTCCACAACCATCATTACAGATATTCCAGTGAATGTGATATTAGCAGAAGGCAAACAAAAAAATCTGGGTAAAGAAAACCATAAAAAAAGTGCGAAGAGGATCTATAATCAACCCCCAAAGACAGAAGAATCTGACTCTGAAGATGAAGAAGAATACTGCACTGTATGGCTGGAAAGCTACTCGAAATCCAAGGAAAGTGTAGCTGCAGTGCTGGATGTGCAAGTCCTCAGCTCATAAAGATTGCACTGCTGGGGGTGATTTTTACACATGCCACAATTGCAACTTTGAATCAATGAATTTCCTTATTTTTGGTTTTTGATGGAATGGATTTTCAGAGGTCAGTACAATTGTTTCTGGGAGCCAACAGGAAAGTTCTATCATTTTGGGATGTGTGGGTACCTTTCAGGAAACCTAAGGTCGCAGTTCACATTCATTTGGGGTGTGACAATAATTAGTTTTTAAAACAATTGCAGTTTTGTACCATGATTACATTTTTTATGAAAGTTTGATGCATTACAAATTGATCCATTCTTCCTATCAAACACTGAAATATGGAAAAATTGAATAGCATCTGTGATATCTGCAAATTGACTCAAGGTAGGCCTATGTTTTATGCATAAACAAACAAAACTCGATAATTGTTATTTGATAAATAAATAAGTAGTGTTATAATATCATTGTGTATAAATAATCTAATTATAAAACGATACACAATTTCAGAATACTATACTCATTGAGATAAAAATCAGAAGTATATTGATGAAATTTAATATATTTTTAACATATTGCAACCGTCTCTGATTGGTGTTACAATTGTCTCCAGAGTTACGGACAGTTTCAACACCTGACTTCTTCCGTTCAAATAAATATTGTGCACAATATGTCATCTGTAATAACCTTTAAATAGTATGTATAATTAGCAGACGGACGTTAGTTTGATATATGAAAAATTGGTTGGTCTGATCCAGATAGCCTCTGAGTAACTAAGTGAAATTCAAAAAGTGTTGCAACCGTTCCCCGTCTTCCCTACATACAACATAATTTTTTACTACTGAAACTTGAGCTTATTGATTTTTACAAGTGTGGCAATGCCTGGCTCAAGCTTTGACAAGTAAAATCTCAAGTCACCGCTGCAAACAATATCTAGGCGATGTCATCTCCTCGTAAGTTTATGGCTCACTGCACTGGATCCCCGTTCTACAAGACAAGAAGAGGGAAAGACAATGAAAAGCAGCTTTGCTTTTGTTTCCAAAGAACAGGAAATTTCCCATACTGGTGCATCTATATTACATGATATCCCCCAAAATCAAAGATTTGTCTTGCTTCTTCATCATTCTGCAGCTTAATGATTTCTTGTTCTTCAACCTTGCAAAGGAATGGATTCATAATCCATTAAATAACGGTAAGACAACAAGATATCAAGCAGAATAGTTCGCCACTTGCCAATTACTTGCATAGAAGAAATGGTTGGTGGAATGAGCATTTAATGACCGCCTAATGCTAATTCCTCCTTATGGAATCTCCACAACTAGAATCTTAAACACCCCTTGAGGTCAACGCCAACTTGAAACAAACCAACGCCCCATGGGGAAGGCGCTAGAACCCACGTTGAGAAGCCACAGCTGTAAACCTTTCAGCACGTCATATATTCTAGTGATCTTCAATCTTTTTCATCTCCCGGTAGGGTCGGTCTGACACTAAAATGGTCGAGTCGCATCCTCAGTATTCAAGAATGGATTTGATCATTTAGGAGAAAATAAATGCTAATTAGTTAAACAAACTAATGATCTATTGATTTTATTGCCAAAAGTATACTGTTGATCATTGTTTTCAAAAAGATTTGAAAATTTGTTTATATTTGTTATTACTCCACATTGAATTACCAGTAAAGCCAAAACGTATTCAAATGTTATTTTTGTATCCATCGCGGGAACTCTGTCCTACGGCCCTCCAGATGAAGATTTTGTTAGCGACCATCTAAATTTTCCCCAACGTTTCCTCCCCTCTGTCGAGTCACTTTTGCGTTGAGGCTGCTAAAATCAAGTGTCGACGTTGCAGCCCAACGTCCTCTTTCACAATCGTTTTAAATGACTTTCCCGACAATCTCAGTTCTTTCATAGTTTTCTCCTACGTGGATTTGTTATCACTTGTTTCTTCATATCTTCGTAGACAGAGCGATCTCTACCAGGGATTGGCTTGTTTAAGTTTGTGTTAGTTTCATTAAGAAGTTTCATGACGCTATGAATGGACTTTTGGCAAAAATTCAGCTAGCTCTCTCAACACTTGATTGTTGTTGTTCAGTCTAGCTTTTATCAAGGCGACGATTACGTCACGTACGCACACTTTGATGCCATGTTCGATATTTGTATAGAATAGACAAATGAAACTGTAAACATAGAAAGAACAGAAGTTTTAGATTATCTGTGCAAAATTTCACCCCCCTCCTCAGATCAGAACATAGGTTCATGAGATATAATTATATGATGGGTAAATCTTTATGACGCACCCTATTGGTAAATTGCTGTGATCTACTAATCAACAGCATCATATCATGAATCGTGTTATATAATGAACAGCGCTGAATCGGGAGATTTCTGTACATCTTTTTTAATCAGTATTTTTATAAAAGATATTTGTTGAATATTTGGTTATTTTTTCTGGGTAACGAATGCGGAATATTCATGAAAATCTTTTAGCAGGTTTTTCTGGTTAAGCTAAAGAGACAGTTCGTAAAATTGTATCGTTAAATAATGCGTTTAACCACAGCAACCGTCGTTCAAGTTTAGCAAGTATGAACGGTTTTGGAGGCAATATGATCTTGCATCGTAATAAATTTTGTCTCAGCCTGAGCAATAAAGAGTTTGCGCTTGATATTATTGTGATAAAATTGCATATGCATTTATATTTATGGTAAGATAAATTCCGTTTTAACGGACTATTTACTTGTGCTATCTACTCATGTCATTTCATTGTTCATTATCAATTTATCTATAATGAATATAGGAACTATTTCCTTTGGACCTCATGATTTGCTTACCTTCGATGTCACTCATCAAAATTGAAGATTGTAAAACAAGTTTAACAAGATGGCGGATTTCGTTTGTTCAATTAAATTTATGAAAGGTCTCTTGTTTCCTTTTATTCATTTCAATTATATCTAAAGCGCACTCAAAAAACACTGAGATACAAGCACATTACCTTAAACCTTAGATAACTCAATTTTCCTTTCTGACATCACAGCTCTTAGAATGTTGAAGTGGCTTGAATTGCAGCTGACAATGTTATCTGCTCTGCAAAGAAAGCAAACTGACCCCATTACACAGATTTAAAGTACTGTGTATAATGAAAGAAGTCAGGGTTTTATACTTGTATGATTTCAAGTAGTATCGAAGTTGCAAAGAATTTAGCTTCCTCATTTGGGGACAATGCTGTTAATGAGCAAATAATTTAGTTTCAGAAGAATTAACAAGTAGAGATTTTAGTTCAGAAAAAATGAATAAATGAATATCTGAAGGTTGTGATAGATGATGATCCCCAAACCTCTGAACTTGCGAACTTCAATGTATCGGTTTGAATCATTTGAAAGTGATAATAAAAAGAGCCCAATAGTTTGATTTGAATTGAATGAAGGACAAAAGCATTTTTGCTGCGTTTTTAGCCGAATACAAAATGCCTTTTAACTTATGATTTTCGTGTTTAATACTTGTATGACTTGAAGTTGGGCTAAAATGGAGCTGAAATCGCTATGAATGCATATCTGAGAGTGGAGATTTCAATATGAAAAATCAGGAGGGAAGTCAGTCCAAACCATCAGTTAATGATGAAGGCTTGAAGTCTGTGGCGAACGTCTTCAGTGAAAGTCGGAGAGTATCAATACATTGATTAGAATCATTTTAGACCATGTAAGTGCGATTGGCAAGAAAACAAAGCTCGATAAATAAATTCGATTGGAATTGAATCAAATCAGACATATGGGTGCCTGCATTCATGTTCATTGGTATAAAATTGATCTTCTTTTAAATAGTATTATTACTTGTGACCAAGTATCAATTTTCTATCATAACTGGATAAGATTGTGGTAAACAGTTGGTTGAAAAGTAGTTTTCTACATTATAGCCACCTGGTCTACCAAGCGTTGTTCTTGGGGCCATACGCACAGAAGTCAGGAACCAACGCCATGCCGACTGACGTTAGAGAATAGCCCCAGCACCCCAAGTTTCTGGAGACCTACCGCCTGCCCAAACTACGACAAGCTTGGCACATCCAACTTTGGCCTAACAAGACATCAACGAAGTCATGGACGCTTAGGTCAAAACCATAATCAATGCTGGGAGCCAAAGGACGAGGAGGTATACAGGGCGTCTTCGTCGATATCAACAGACTGTCCCAAGCCAAGTCAAGCTGACCTCAAAGGATCCATACACGTCAACATGTAGACCAGCTAGAGATAACGCATCTAAAATCCAAATAAACAGCGCCCATTCTGTTGAAATTGAAATGGTGTCATTTTTCTACATGATAACGATAGAGAGTTCAGGTTGCAAAAATGACGTTATTATTTGTTAATTCACCTGGAGATGCATATTTCAACGTAAAATGCTTATTCATCCAATTATCTGATAAGGATGGCCATATTTTGAGAAGCTGGTGGCCAAAGATCTAACGACATAGAGAATAGAATTGGCTAACCGAATTCAAACCCCAGCTGGGACAGTTGCGTTCTCTTTATACCAATGCCCTTATTGAAGGCACGGATTCATCCTGGCTTTGGGTCTGTTGCTTAACATTTGGAGCCTTTTAGTCCTATAGTGAAGTCAGGCTAACTCCTGATAAAACCTGCAACTGCTACAAACAATGATGAATTCTCCATGGACCGTTCGAGAAATTGAGACAGTCATTGCCTTATGTGAGCTGAGCTGAGCTGATTACCATATCAGTGATTCTCAAAGTGTGTATTGTGACATAATAGTGTTTAGCAACTATCTCCCAAATGTACTGCGTAGCTATATGTACACAATAGAATATCTCCAAAACATATCAGGAAATTATCATATCAAAAAAGTTTGTTTCTTGACAGATGGATGAAAATATATGGCATTACTTGAAAATAAATCTACTTCACGACATTTTGTTAATCAGCTTAAGAAAAGCTTGGGTATGCAGTTCATTGTTCAACTGCACCTCAATCCAATTTTTTTTGCAGTGTGAAATATCAATATTTTGAGACAATAAATATACATGTTTTGTTTGGCTTTCACGTTTTAGAGAAAGGACAATTTTTGCTGAGATTCAAAAGCAAAATTTACTTGCATATATTTAACATTTTCAGTGTGAAATATTTTCGTTCTCCCTTTGGAGAGACGTATTAAGTTCGCTTAGTTCCTAATACACATTCGACAAATAGCATATAAGTTTTTAACAATCTTGTAGTTTCCAAAAAAAAAAAGAGTGGAAATTCCACAGTTACTGATAGTGCTTATCAATTTCATTAAAACACTTTAATTTAATCGCTTGATCACACCACCATTAAGTAGATTCAATCTTCAACGAGGGTGTGGAAAATCTACAGTTATTTATAAGCAACTGTCGTGTACCAAAAATATTTGACATAGTTCAGAACAATTCAGAATGTAAACCTTGTCTATTGAACGAGCTCCAACTTGTGTTGGAACGGTGAATTTCAACATTTGATTCGTTGATATACCAGTTAGATTTCACTTCCTATCATTGTGGGCTTGCATCAGCGCACTGAATGAAGATTGCCTGGAATAATTTCGAATATTCCATGGCGCCCCTAGGAGCCAAACGCAGCGCTCTGAGGCGCTGCGTTGCACACTTTGGAAACCTCTGACTTGATATAAACCAATGTATAGTCATATCTTACCGGAGTAAAGTATTGGTGTGCTGCGTTAAACAAATATTTTTTTAATGTGTCATCATCAAACGTTTATTTTGTTGAAATATATCTATAACTTGATGTTTAACAATCTGATGAAACATCAGTCAGTTACTTCTAATGAAAATGTAATTGTTTTTCCCAGTTCAATTCCTACCAATGACAAATCGGTAGATATAACTACTAGCGACTCAGTCATCAAACTAACGAAATTATATATCTAAAAGCTAGGGTCCGTTGCTCTGTAATGCACAAAACATGTCTTACTACATTTTATTCGTATGACGGGCAACACTCTAGTTGCAAATAAAACCATGTAACGTGATTTTTCTCCTTAGTTAGTGAGTATTATTTCCTGAATGCTTTCGTGTAAAAAGTGTAGGAAATGATAATTTTTCTCGTCAAACTTGGTTTTTGTGACCAGGATAGTGATCTTTTGGAATTTACCTATTTCCAACTGAACAACAGGTGAATTTGCTTATTTTTATTCACATTAAACAGTGACACATGAATGTAAATTGACGTGTATATGCACTAATGTTAAACAGAAGTGATCACAAATGACCAGTTTTTCGAGATTTATAATCGAACAGTAAATTCACGAACTAGACCCCAACACATCATCTCCTATCATGTTCTCGTTATACGTTCCTTGGTATTGGCGTCAAAGTTCAGGATATCCTGGTGGAAGCGCTTGCCTTGCTTTTCCGAATACGCCCTAATGTTATCCTTGAATTGAGGGGACAGCCTGCAGCCCATTTATTATATCATAGTTCTTCACCATAATTTCAACCAGCTCCACATGCCTGGGAATCCCCAAACCACTGTGGTGACAAACCTGCACCAAGCTCATTTCCCCATACTAGTTGGAGAATCACCGGAAAATTCCTTGCCCTCTATGATTTTCTTTTTTATACTTTTATAATAACATTTATTATCCAGGAAAAGAAAACAAAACAATATGATATCATTGATTATTTAGCTGGATTTTGAAGATAAATGTTGCTTAATTTTTACTTGAAATATAATGAAAAATACATTTGTTGATCGTGGGTGTCTGTTACCCATCAACTCAGTTCAAGGGTCAAATGTATTGTAAAAGCCTGCTCTGAAATATTGAATGACAAATCTCTATGAAACCCTCAAAAGAAGGAGAAATCATGCGAAGAATCACTCCCGGATGGAAAGCCTTCGGTAGAACAAAGTCTCTTGGGACAGTTGAAATGTTGATGACCAAGAATGATAAAACTAAATATTACCCTCAATGGCAAAAGTATATTCCTAACATTACAAAATTGTCATATGACAGGTAACATTCTATAGCTTTGCCCTTTGAAAATTGTAACAGTTAAATTAGAAATACAGCAACCGAATTAAAAACTACAACAACCAAATTTAGAAATACTACGACCAAATAAAAAAAAATACACGAATAAAATTTGAAACTACGACAATTAAATAAAAAATAAGGTAATCAAATTCTAAAATACGCCAATCGCCGTATCTTAAAATTCGGTTGCCGTATTTTTCAATTAACTAGCTTTGCTTTTTAATTTACTCGAGAAAATGCATAATTGTAAATTATCAATACATTTTTTTACTGTAGGATCTAATGACGAAGATTTGGGCATCAGATTATGCGACCTTGCCGGAAGTGTGATGTATGTAGGTTTACAAATAGATTAAAAGAATGTGGTTTATTTGAAAGGGTACCGCTGACTAAACGTTAATTCGTTTGAAGTCCTCATAACAGCTGTTCACCAACAGGAAGGTTGGGGATGACACTTCTAGATTGATCCCGATTCATGTTGAGACATGTATTTGGGGTCAGAATCAGGAGAAGCGTGAAAGATTTTCTGGTCTGTTTCGAAATAGACATGACATCACAGCAAAAGAACCACGCTTGCCACAATTGGTGTGAACAAATAATGAACACACACGCACACATATAAACACGCACGCATATGCACATATACCAAACTTACTATCAAACATAGCTTATTCCAACAGTAGTAAGGATCGAATTCACTACAGTTGTAATAGCTTGCTTAGCTCTACCCATAGGAATTATATATATATATATATATACATATATGTGTGTGTGTGTGTGTATGTGTCCACCTCTGGACAAAGGCCTTTGACTGATCTTTCCATGACGACCGTGGTCGTGCTAATCTCTGCCCTGCATTACCAGCTTACATCAATCAGTTGATGTTTCTGTTGTCCTTCTTTCTTGCCAATTGTTCATCTTTTACTTTGGTTCGTTATCGAATCCACGTTGATCGCTTTCTATCTCTTAGACTTGTTTCTAGCATTGCTCTTTCATAGCTTTTTGTGTGATCCTGGGTTCGTTTTCAAGTAATTTTGTTAGTTTCCATCCATAGTTCAATTGTTATAGTCATTGCAGAGTAAGTGTGAATATGTCTGCACATGTTTCCCGCTGACTTGAACAATGATAGCGTTCCTGGAATCCCAAACCTGATAACAATGACATTAATATCTATCAATTTTCGACTAGTAACTCTTACGTCTATATTCAGCCAATTCACATCTCAACTACTCATAACGTCAGTCTACGGCAATGAGTGGACTGTGCAGTTCAGAAATAAAGAATAAGCTCTCGACGAGACTCGAGCCTGGTTTTCCGTACCAGCTGCTCTAACGCTTGAGCTAAATTTGTCATTAAACATTTTCATATCGTAAGCGTTTTAGTCAGGAGCTTGAAAATTGTTCCCAATCTCTTTTTATGGTAATATTTTAGATTTTAAATCTATTTTGAACGAGGCTTGCACGAATGCTTTTATTATCTGACTAAGGGTGAACAGATTGTCTCTCAGATGAAAAGGCTTATATTTTACACTTCTATGTTAAACAAACAGCAATGGAGAACTGCTATAGGTGCGCATCGAAAGGCGGATGATCTGGCACTCTCCTGTAACTCTACACAACACCAACTCGTCTCAGTTTTTTTCGTGCCACCAGAATCTGACTGTGCGAGCCAAGCTTGAGCTGGGGATGATCCGGACATCCCACACCGGCACTGAAATATCGTGTGCAGGCTTCGCCCTATCCCTCCCCGGAAAAAGAGAACGTCATTGCCAATAGATGGAATGCCTGGAGTGAGTAAAGAAATGAGATAATAATAAAAAAAAAAAAGAAAAAAGAAAAGAAAAGGAAGATCATTTCTCAATGTTCCTGATACGAATCCACTAAGTGTTTCACTCCCTGAACTTTACGCAACTATATCACAATAATGTAATGATCAGATACATACAGCCAGTCTTTAATTGGCGCTGGTATTTTGATCCTTGAATCAATTTTTCACGTCTCATTCTCGCAGTACATCTATGTTCCAGTAATATCATCATGGATTGAAATATATTTAAGGGAGAGTGTTTGAAATTGATCAAGTGTTAAAGGTATGTCGACTGGAATCTATTCGTTACGAGTTTTCATCGATAAACGAGCACAAATTCATGGCTAGAGACTGGGACAATGTTAAGTTTATCTACCATGCAAATACAAAAGAAAACGAAAAATGAATTCTTTTCTTGATATTCTGGGGTTATCAGCATATAAAAAACACTCTAAAGGCGCAAAGTGCCTAAATGAGGAAAGATGATGATGGTGACGATAATATTCAAGAACTTTTCATGCTTTGAATCTAGTCAGTCTCTTTGAGCCATTGCGAAATTTCAGATATCCAATATCTTTTCTTGGTTCGAGAAGCTCTTGAAAATACTCTTTGAGCATCCCTCAGTCTTTAGCAATCCTCATCAAATTTAAGTGAGTAAACACTACACTGTTCGTCTGTGCCGTCACGTTAAATCAAATAGATATCTAAAGTTAACAATCTCATACCGTGATTTGAAATCACGGCCTACTTATTGGTACTTGGCTCTTTTATCGACTGAGTTAAATTGACAAGTACAGAGATTCCTGCAAAAATATGCGAAGGCGTATTTCTTTCGAATAAATATCTTTATGAAATCAACATTTTCCTACCCTGATTAGAAATCACAACTAAGTCATTGGTAGCCGCTTTTCTTGCCGACTGAGCCAAACTGACAAGTTTGACACATCTTCGAAAATTCATCTTACAGATACACAAGGGCATATTTCATTCTCATCAATAAATACATTTATACTAAAAGATATATATTTCAAATAATTCTTATTTGGCTATTCTTGCAATAACGCATCAGGTGTCTTTGCCATTTTTCAAATTGGCAATTTCAAATGCAAAAAGTGACTCCTCTGAATTAACGTTATTTTTGATTTAAAAAGTGACCAATACAATTATCCAAGGGTCACATTTATGTTATGCATGTGCGATTTTTTAAACTTATTGAATTTAATAAAACGTTTTAATACAGTGATTCCTCAATTTTCTTCAATACAAAAAATAATTGTTAGATTAGAAACACAAATCTACCAAATAACCTTAACTATTAACCTACCTACTAACCTTAACACTAAACCTACATACTAAACTTAGCACTAACCCTACCTATCAACCTTAACAGTAAATCTCCCTACTAACCTATTTTTGAGAAAACACATGAAAATATATAGAAAGATGCAACATTTTTTAGTAGAAAAGTCGGATTGTTTGAAAGAATTTCAAGGACCAAGAAAACAATTATTTCATTAGTGTCTTAATATCTGATCAATACATTATATAATTATTCTTTTAGCCATGTTGAAATGGCATGGTCCCTTAACCAAAAGGTTACCGGAAAAACATCATTTTTTTAGATCAGGCCCTCCACGAATTCCAACTAATGCTTGATGAATTGAATGAAGTTGGCCTTCACGTGAACTTTAGCAAAACAAAGGTCATATGCAACAATCACTTTGTAAATAAATACACAAAAATCAAAATCGAAAACGCAAAACTGGAGAATCTAGACCACTACATCTACCTCGGACAACAAATCTCCATGAAATCCTCAAAAGAATTTAAAAAAATCAAGCGAAGAATCACTCAATGATGGCAAACCTTCAGCAGAGTAAGTTCAACCTTTGAGTACAAGAAAATCCCAAAAGTCCTAAAAAGAAAACTACGCAACCAATGATAGTCACCTATGGAAGCCTGAAACATGGAACCTAACCAGGAGACTGGGCCTCAAACTGAGAGCCATGTAACATGCACATGAGAAAATCATGCTCAACATCTCACGGAGAGATCACAAAACAGCACAATATATTAGGGAAAAAACAGGGGACTGGGACATCATAGAATCCATTAGAAAACTCGAATGGCAATGGGTTGGTCATGTTGCAAGAATGGCCGACACCCGATGGAAATCACAACTCACAACATGGATCCCAGAGACCACATACGTAACCAAGGCCGGCAGAATACAATATGAAGAGACGAACTAGACAAATTCAGAAAGTATTGGCTCTGTGACGTCTATGATAGAGGCCTATTCAAAAATTGCCAATATCAGAATGTTGACATGATAAGAGGAATGCCTTTTATGTATAATGTATGCAATACAAAAGTTGCAGCAATAATGCTTTTCAGTCGGAATAGAAGTAGGAGTGGAGTTTGACTCTGCATCAGCCAGGCTTGTTAATATGTTTATCTCGAAATTATGTTGAATGAAATCCAAAAATGATCATAGAAATTCTTACTTTTACCTGGGGGCTTGCTCTTGAAATAATTTACCCCCCCCCCCGGTAAAGAACCACTGAACTACATTTTCCAACAGACTTCAAGATGCAAACATTTACTCCAAGCGTGGTATTTGATGGTAATTTGCCAGCCAGAATGAACACTCTAGTTTCGGGTTTTTATTTTTGGATCGAGTCCCATTTCAATGTTTGATCGATATCTGAATCATGTCCATTTTCCTCATTTAGATTGATTAATACAGATATACCGCCTATGCCAAGCACTGAAATTGCACCCCTGTCCAAACATCAGACATGGTGACACCCATCTGTTAGATAAATGTACCATGATATCTAAAAATACTAGTCAAGCTGATTAATCTTTTACTCGACATGAAAATTACAACACCTTCATTGCTTATGCAGATGTAAATTGGTCTATGTTGTCGTCAGTTTTTTCAGTTCCTTCTCTTTCTACACTCAGCGCAGCAAGATCAAAGAGTTTGCCTTGACCAATGGAGGCTTTCAAATTCGAAAGATTAAATTAAACTTGTTGAATAATCTCTCACAATAAGCAATTGAAAATGCGATAGCTAGCATTATTTGAATAGCAATGCAAAGCAGCTCTTTTATCAGGCTACAGAAGGACTCGGAGCCCTTTCAGCTCCAAAAAGGGGCAAGACAAGGTGATACCAGCTCACCCAAACTCTTCACAGACTGTCTCGAGATGATCTCCAGAAGAGTAGACTGAGAGAATAAAGGAATCAAAATAGACGGCGAATATTTGAGCAACCTCAGATTTGCAGACGACATTGCCCTTTTCGCAGAGAACCTACACGACCTCCAACTAATGCTTGGATTCCTTCTAAATTTTACTAATATCCATTCAACTTTTTAAATTATTACAAAAATCAAAATTATTATTTCTATGTCGAAGTTTCTTTGCTCGATAACTCCTTCATCATTGAAAATATATTTATATAAAATTTATTTATCCTGTCTTGCATATATTCCAGGATTGAGAAAGTTGAGAGTTAAGGATCAACTCGACCCACAAAACCTCTACAATCTCAAATCTACGAGAACTCTACTCGACTTACAAATTCAATTCAGATCCCCCACAAATTCTATCCAATAGAACTCTCCTGGAATAGACATTTTTCTCTCCACGAAATATCAAAACTTGTCCGAGAAACTCCGTAAATACGAACATTTGCTGAAAGGATTTTCTCTATTGTAATTTTCCCCGTGTAACTACGAATTCTTCGCATTGCAATCGTCCTTTATTCTTCTATCTCCATTCTTTACCCACCTTAATAAAAGTTCGGAATATTTGGATAAACATGGTTGTTTGCATTCGTTCTTTGTTTTCATATCACTTGTTCAATTCAGGGCAGTCCTTACGGTAAATATTAAAAAGGTGTCCACCCTATACAAAACACTAATTTTATTGAACAGCCTAAAATAAACAGGCTTTATTTTCAATATCATTTCATGTCTATTTTTACTCCATCTGGTTGATGTTGCTTCCTGGTTGAAGCAGCGTTCATGAAAAACTCCTGAGATGTAGAAGTCAAGTTCAAGCCTCGACGGAAACTTCTTTTTTCTTTCCGATTTCATGCTCCAACAGTCAAAAAGCGTAATAAAATGAAAGTTATTAAAAGGCCAGTCACGGTATCAATTATGATATGATAGGTTTGATACAACGCCAAATGTAATAAAATATATGTTCCTTCTTCGTAGGTCAGTGATCTTATTTGTATCGTGGTAGAATCGTTGAACTACTCAATAATTTTGATTGTTGACATTGCCAGCCCCCGGCAATGGCAACACGAGCTCCAACGACGCCAGGAAGCACCTGTCACATATCTGAGAAGTCGTCGTCATCATCATCATCATCATCATCATCATCATCATCATCATCATCATCATCATCAGTCTATTAACGTCTGTCGTTGCACATAGACTTTCCCCAGGATTCGCTAGTCCTCTATATCATGGGCGTCGCGGAGCCAATACTTTCTCATTCGTCTCGTTCGTCTCTCCATCTTTTATTCTGCCGGCCTCGGTTACGCATGTGGTCTCTGGGGATCCATGTTGTGAGTCGTGATGTCCATCGGGTGTCGGCCATTCTTGCAACATGACCAGTCTATTGCCATTTGAGTTTTCTAATGGATTCTATGATGTCCCACGCCCCCTGTTTTTCCCGTAATATATTGTGCTGTCTTGTGATTCCCCCCCCCGTGTGATGTTGAGCATGATTCTTTCATGTGTACGTTGCGTGCTTCACAGTTTGAGGGTTAATCCCTTGGTTAGGTTCCATGTTTCAATACCATAGGTGAATATCGGGAGGATTCATTGGTTGCATACTGTTCTTTTTAGGACTATTGGGATTTTCTTGTTCTTCAAGGTTGACCTTCCTTTTCCGAAGGTTTGCTATCCTAGATTGATTCTTCGCTTGATTTTTTTCCTTTTCGGATTTCATGGTCATTTGTTGTCCTATTAGTAGTTTCCAAGTATAAATGGGAAAATGAAAAAAATGAATCTATTAAACAGAATGGAAAATCAAAACGAGAAAATTCCCTGATGTGAAGTCAAATTTTTCCGGATTATATTGTTGTTGAATACTTTTGTAGCTGGTTGAAGAGACATTAGGAGGCTGAACCAAGGATGAAGTCTCTCCTTCCGTCAAACGAGGAATATATTTTGTCTGGCCGCGTCCAACGTCTAACCGCATGAAAGGATAGCAAGCCCCTAGTGAAATATGACTCCTCTTGCTTCCGTTTGCTGACGCTCTTTGCTGACTTTCGACGCGATCCTGGTCACCTTTTCTTACATTTTCACGGAAATTATAAATCACATGACCTGATTACGAACTCTGCGCTCAATTGACCACGTGTAGAACCATGACTTTCTGAGATCAAATATATTGTTGGATAACAAGAGAATATCGATTCAGGTTTTTATGATTGAAAGCAACAATAATAAAATGGAGTAAACCTGGTAACTTTATAATAATGGTCACGTACACAGAGAGAGGTTCGAGCACGTATGACCGTTTGTATTTATCCTCATTTTAGTAGACCGTCTTTCATGGATGTCGCTTAAAGAGGATTCATTTTATCAACTTTCAAATACATTTGGAATATTAGCTAGTCTTATCCTTGTTACTTGCTTGAGGCAATCGAAGTATTTTGTCTAGAATGAAAAGAATAAGAAGTGAACGACCAGAAAATGTTAATCCTGGTGCTACGCTTGAATTGGGTCAGTTCACAAGAACAAGTTCGCTGAAGAGGGTTCGGGTCAACTAAAATTATGACAATTCATAAATGAATCATTAACAGTGATTCACTAGCTTAGATGTTCTGAGAGCTTGACTCATTCTTCAGAGAGAATTTAGAAGTTTCAATTAGATGAAAAAAAGTAGTGGAGTAAAGTCCTTGTGCTGACTACGGCATCAGACGCCACTATCTGGGCTTTACACATCAGAAGTTCCTTTGTATCGGCTAGTTTTCGAGGTTTGTGTGTTGTGAAATAAACGTAGAGGCGACAATCAGGCGAAGAGGTGTCAACTCACTTCATCGTACACTATTTTACCCCTAAGCTTCGGATAGGAGACGATTCATGTATTTCCCAGAAGCATTAATGCCCATCTCAGTCGAAGTTTAAACTCAGCTCGTTCAGTCCATATTCCGCAGTTCTAATCGTTTTGCCGCCGATACTCCCCCAATTAGAAAAAAAAAAAAAAAAGGGCAGCGAAAAAGAGCACTTCTGGTTTAAAACGATCAACTTTGAGCAAATGTTTTTGTTCGTTAATGATTTGATGACTGATCTTCCCAGGTACTGATACATAGCATAGTGGACAAAAGATTTATAACAGACTGGGGAATTCCCCATCCCCCACCAATGGTTTTTTTACAAATACAGGCTGCAATGATTTTACGTCGATTAACGATAATGCCGATTTTTAAATTTGCCCATTTTTTTCTCTTTGGTTATTCAAATATTATGTTTTTAATGATAGGTATTTATATACTTATGTTCATATATGCTCATGGACATTAATATACTTTAATATATGGACACATTTATATCACTCTTTATAGCTATTTATGGACAGCTTGGTTGTTCGTTTGCTCGTGGCACTTCAGGTCGATGTTTGAGTTCAGGTAGAAACCAGACTTTTAAATGCTAATCTTCAAAGTAGGCTGATGTACCGGTAAAATCTGTGATACGTACATTCTCTCTCTCTCTTTCTCAATATGTATATATAGATGAATGGATGGCTTGGGTTCGGAAACGATTGTTGGGATAGTTTTCTACCGTAATAGGACCATATGGTGAAAAAATCTGGAAACCCAGTTAAATCTATACACAATGTTCATACCGGAAATATAACGATATTTATTTGGACTTTGGCTTTATTTTGACATATATCAACAAAGACGAGAGGCTGAGTCCGTTCATATCTCTCTATCTCTCTATATGTGAATGAATGGCTTGGATTGGCGAACAAAGATTGGTTTCTTCAGTTTTCAAGTTGATTTGACTGGCTATGTATGTATCATACGTATAGATTGCTCCATAATGTATGTATGTACGTATCTATCTCTCAGACTGTTCATATGTATGTATGTATGTATGTATGTATGTATGTGTGTATGTATGTATGTATGTATCTATCTATCTATCTATCTGTCTATCTATCTATCTATCTGTCTATCTATCTATCAGTGCGTTCATATCAGAAATACACCGATATTTATTTGGACTTCCTCTTTACTCCGATCATATATCAACAATGAAGAGAGGCCGCATTTTGTATTGTGTATGAAAGTTCTGGCACCAGAGTGCATGCTCCCAAGTAAATTGAAACGCCACTCAGAAAACTGATCACCGCACTATGGTTGGTAAACCTTGTGACTGTACCGCCAGTAAGTAAAGAAAAAAATAAAGCAATAAACAAGTACTTTTTTTAAAGAATACGTCAATACCAAGCAATGCTTTGCGAGCAACCTACAAGGTGGCACATTGAGTATCAAAATATTTGAAAAAAACAAACAAACAAACAAACAAAAAAACAACATACCACTGATCCCATCAGCTGCTGTACATATAGTAAACTGTATGATCGTTGAATCTGTGTGGAAACTTGTCTAATGTTCCTTCATCAAACAATACTATTTGGTGCAGAATGCAGCATATGCCAGAGGACTCCAATAATCTATTTACTGCCAAAAAAAAAAAAAAATGAAAGGGAAGGAATTTGGTTGAAGCTGAATGTTGCTATAGACAGTAATAAGCATGCTAATTTGATTTGATTGGCATGATTCATAGTTGCTAATAACATTGTAGAAGACCTTTTTGTAAAAGTATCAGAGCAGGTAGAATTAGTTCGAGATCCTTGACATATCTATAAGAGAAAATAATTTGGAGAGGACAGTGCGTTGATGTCTGTACAGATTGTGGTCGCTCTATGTCTGGATCTTATGGAAGGTTGCTAGCATTTATTCGAAGCAAAGCTCCAGGTGCCCCGAGGACACGCTTTAAAATTTGCAGGGAAGCACTCGCATCAAACTATCCAAGCACTTCGTACTCTAATGTGCAGTGAAAACGATCAACCTTATAGAAGGTCGGCCAATGACAATAGATTTTTCAAAATTCCATACGAAAATATAGGAGCCAAATTTTCATCTTCGTTGAATTAATGACTACCTTGTGACAGTGCACTGTTCCATACGTTCGAATCACTACAGGAACTCTAGACTTACCTTGAAAACAAGGGACACGACTATATATCAAATACTTCATTGATATAGATACTTTAACAAAATTAGCATATTTGTATGATATCTTTGAAAATTCAAATTAGTTGAATTTCTCCCAGCAGGTAAGTAGCATGTACACTTGGAAGTAATAAAAGATGGTGTCAGAAAAAATATAACTATGGAAAAGAGAAGTGAATGACGACGATAGCGAAGTGTGTTTCCCATTGTTGCAGCAGTTTGAGACCCTCAGTAAAGCTGATTTCTTTAAAGTTACTTTTGAAAAAGACCTATCTCAACTTAACGACTTGCTACAGAGGTATCTCAAAGAAGATATTGTTTAGAAATTCACATAGATTCCTGATCCCATGACTGAGTCCAACGTGGAATCTGTATCTGCAAAGCTGGGTTTTCGATGGTGGTTGTCATAAAAAGCAAGTATCGTGCCAAATAAACGTTGAACGTTCGAAAAATAAACAACAAGCTCACACATCCCTCTAGTAATTATGATTGTCAATAGACATGTATAACTTTTTTTTATCAATTTAATTTATTGGATTAATTACATTTTTTTTGCTAAATTTACCTAACCACATAAACTTAAATTCAATTATTCAGTATTTTCTGACTTGGGGCAGTGTGAAAAAAGTCCTTATAAACTAGGAGTGGCGTGATACAAAGGTTTGGGGTCATCTGACATGAATGTTCTTTTTTTCCGTGTGGACATTAATCAGCGCATTGTATTCATCAATCAATCGGTAAACCGGAAAGAATGTAGACGCAATCAACTATACGATGACCAACTTTTTCCCCACTATTGTTTCTGTTCAAATAAATATTTCATCTATCCATTTCCATATCTTATCACCACCTCCGCTTCTACATCATCACCCTCTTTATCCTTACTCTCCACCCTCCACTGAACTTTGAGGCTTTCTCCTCCTTGGATTCTCATTTCCTCTCCCGTCTCCCTGTTTTTTTCCTTCTAACTACATAATGAATCTGTTCATCGCATATCCCGTTTCTTGTGTTATTTGATCCATACTTCCAGAAAGCGATGGTGGAACAACGATATTGCTTTTAATTTCTCGAAACCGTGCCATTGGTAAGCATCTGAGGATCCTCTCGAGATAAATTCACTTATAATTTTTGTGTAAATGCAGAAACAAGTGAATTTCAGTTTATATACTATTATCGTTAGTTCAGCTTCACACACACACACACATATATATATGTACTGTAGATAGGAACTCACACACACATATACAAGGTTGGTCCGGAAAGTATCTGGCCATTGTGAATACCCTGTGAACCGGTTGAGTGAATGCTATATGACTATCGCTTTCACAATGACCATGCCTACCAATTCTTCACGTCCCGCACAGGGTTTTTCTTGTTGACAAAACATCACATCACGTGTCGAGGCTGTTGATTGTGATAACCAAAAGAGGACTTTACAGACTGCTTTGAAAAGTTGGGATGAATGTCTGAAGCCCTGAGGGGAGTACTTTGAAGAGAACTAAGGCGCCCTTGCCCAAGGTTGGCTAATCCTTTTCCTTAATATCAAATGGCTGGATACTCTACAAAGCGACCTTGCGTGCGTGTGTGTATGTGTGTATTTGTGCGTGTGTGTGTGTGTGTGTGTATCTGTGTGTGTGTGTGTGTGTGTGTGTTTATGCGTTTATGCATATGTGCGTGTGTGTGCACTCGTGTGTGCCCATCCATTCACAGACGCATTCCCCCACGACATGTATAAATGAAGTGGTAAACTGTACCTGGGTGAAATATAGTAATGTATGTATGCATATATGTATATATTTGCATGGAGTCAATGATGCAATTGTCAATTGTTGAACAACCTGTGATCCTGACAATCCTCCTCTTCCAGACATTTCTAATTAATTTCATAGGGTGAGAAAACTCGACAAGGTTTTCACGTCGGGAGTAGTCCATAAGTGAATGCAATTGTTTAATTAATATACTTGTGTATGTTTCGTTTATATTAATAAATTGTGCAATTTATATAAATGTATTGCATTGAAAAAATTGATCAATTCTTAAGATTTGTTAATTAAAGTTTCTAACAGATATGATGCTTTAAAGGTATGAAATTTGCATAATTAGTGAACCAAAGTAGTGTTATTGAATTACTAGTACTGGTAAAAATAACAGGATTATTTATGTTATGTGTCGATAAATTATAGATTGGTACAACACACCCTTCTGACCCCCATATCCATTCATTTGCGCTTGTATTGTACGACCTACTGAATGTCAACAAGAGTAGTGGCAATCGTTTAAAGCTGTAATCAGCAGCTGCCGTTCTAGCTACGCATGCTGCCTGCTTGATCGGTTGCTAACTTTTAGCATAATTTCACCGATTTTGCCAGCAATGTAGGGTTGGCTCAGCAGATACGCAACTTATTTGCCTGTCTATTTGTCAGACGTTCGAATCATGACAGGGCTTCGCTAATTTCATATTCTGCTTTAGCGTGACAGAAACCAACCAACCAACCAACCGACAAACGAATAAAAAAGTGACAATGGCTTTCGTTTAATAATTTTTAGTTATCACATGACCTCTTTTACACCGTGTCAAATGGATAATCCGTTACTGCTCTGGAACGAAAGGTGCCGAAAAATCGGGCATCTACCTGTAAATATTATTTGTTTTCTACACTAATGAATATTTAATGCGAAATAACCTTTACACTCTTCCCTCTCGAGCAGTTACGAACAAGAAAAGAAAAATTGGTTACCTGACGACCTTGCGTAAGTGAAAGTAAAACAGGTGTGTTTAATCCCACGATTTATTTATTATACCCTTTGAAGCGTCTAGGCACAATCAGCAATCCACTCACCTTTTTTGGTCAAGGTACACCCAGGTCTGCTTACCTGGCAATCTGCTATGAAGATGTATTTGTGTGTGTGTGTGTGTGTGTGTGTGTGTGTGTAGGTATGTGTTCGCTACCACCGATTGTGCGATTGTATTTACTGTCTTTTCCGTATCGACGTGATTACCTGTTTTTCTTCTTTTCATTCTGCGCAGTCAAATTTATTTTACTAAGAAACTTTGAATACTTATCATCAATTTGTAGTAATCTTTTAGGATACAAAAGAAAACTATGTAAAAGGGAACAGAAAATAAAGACAATATAACCAAAACACAAAACAACGAGAAAGCACCTAGAGAGCCAATGCTGTACGCTAATTCTATTGAAAAAAGATTTCTGGTTCCGCCCTCAAATATAATCACTTCTTTCATAGTCCATAAGTGTCATATGAGATCATTGAGGACTTTTGGATATATCGTGTTGACAGACAGACAGAACGATGGAAAACGGAAGGACGTTAGAAAAGACACGGGGTGATACATATATCCTTCCAACTCCGTTGACAGACGTGAATAAACAAAAACAAAACAAAACAAAACAAAATCGACTGAAGGGGAAAATGGACAAAAAGAAGAAAGGAAGGCAAATAAATAAAAGATAAATAAAAGACCACTCTCGAGGAAGAGAAACAAAGAATAAAAGGAGTGGAATGAAGACACAAAGAAAGATAAAAAAGAAATATAAGAACCCCGAAAAATTGGCTAGGAAGGAAAAGAACTAGAAATAATGAATAAAGATAGAAATGAAAACTAGAAGACAGAGGAGGTCTGGTTAATTATCCTATAGAAATCGTCAAGTTAACATCGTCTTTTGGCAGCATGCGTTGTTGTGGATGATCAACTGAAGAACTGAGAAAAAGGGGTGATTGATTCTCTCGCCTTTGGTTGGATTACTAGAAAAAAAAAAACAAAAAAACAAAACAAGCGTGAATGTTTCCAGACCCAGTCAAAGGGACCAATTTAGCTTAAAATTAGATCGTAAATTGAACCCTCGTCATACAAAAAATGTTTGAAAGCAAGAACCGAAAGTTCAACGAGGCGTACATTATAAAGTTTAAATGCCAATTGTGTCAGATTATGCGACCTGGAGTAGAAGATAATTTTAGATAAGAAGCATCTTATCAGGGAACACCTTCAACTTGAAACTACAGAGAAAATCGATTTTAAAACAAAGTCTAAATGCTATCATATCCAGGTCACGTGACCCTGAGTGAAAGATTTTCATGAGCAAAAATCATTTCAACAAGGGACATCTTTCTATCAAGCTTCAAGTAAATCTGACAATAAATAGCTGAGAAAATCGATTTTAAAACAAAATTTAAAAACCATTATTGTAGGATCACGCGACTTTGAGTGAAAGATTCTTTTATGCAAGAAGCATCTTATCAAGGGACACCTTTTTACCAAGTTTCAAGTAAATCTGAATCAAAACAGCTGAGAGACAATATGGTGACAGACCGGCCAACGAACAGAGTCTTTTACGGAGAGGCGAGGACACCTCTGAAAAATTGAAAAATATCACTAAATAGAAAATCAATCTCTGGAACATAACCAATTATTCATGGTCTGCCCTTCAAGAAAATTTAATTGAGAAGTTTGGGAGACATTGTGATGACGTATAGCTTCGATGCAGGGAAGGTAACTGTAAAAAGAAAATCTGGGATCAGCTGCCAAATAAGTCATACTTCTTTATCCAATGACCCAGCCTTTCTCAAAATGTCATTGAAATTCATTTTCGAAATACTGTGTGAACAAACAGATAGACGGAAGACAGACAGACACGACTGAATATATATATATATATATATATATATATATATATATATATATATATATATATATATATTCTAATTTTGTCGAAAGAAGTAAGTGAGCCTGTCACATATAAGAAGACTGAATGTTCACCGCAATGAAAAGGTCCCCACTCTCCAATTTGCGCAAATCACTTGTCCCGACAACGGGGCAGCGGAAAACATGATTGTCTGCTTTCTTAAATTTAAAAGATAAACTTGCTGGACAAAATTAAATGTAAATAATTCTGGGCAGTTTTCTGTTGTTGTTCTAATTAAGTTATCTCGTATTTTTCTATTATAAAGTCTTCTGCATTTACGATTTGTCATTAAAGATTTAACCGCAGATTTATAGATTTAACGTACTTTTGTTCTGACGATTCAATCTCTTCCCATCTTTCTGTACGATTCCGTTTTTGCCTTGTACCACTGGAGAAAGAGACCGATGAAAGAGAATTTCTAACATGAGGGATATTACATATTGCACCTGGAGAAGGACTAGAATGAATCGGCTGAAACATTGTGAACATCAAATATGTGATGAGGGTATTAGATTGTCTGAACAAAAATTGGTATATTAATGATTCTTCTCAAAATTAAAAACAGTACTTCTCAAAGTTCTCGGCATTTACAGGCTAAAATAATTAAAATAATCGAATTACTCAATTGAGAAACTACCAAAATGCCCAACGAGAAAGAAAATTACAAGTATATTGGTATTTTGGAACTATCAAGTAGAGTGAGATAAAGGGAAAAATAGACCAAGAATATCTTGGAAGAACAACAACAACAAAAAATACGTTCTAGAAACCAAACTAAGAGTAGGGACATAATCAAAACAATAAATACCCCAACAGTTTCCATTGTGGGGTACTCTGGACCCTTCATAGATTGGACAAGAAAGGAACTCAGAAACTTGCACTGTAGAACAAGAAAACTAATGACAATGCATAGAGCTGTGGACTCGACATACGATGTAGACGTATTATATGTAAGAAGGAAAGAGGGAGAAAGCGAACTTTTTAGCGTCAAGGATTCCGTCGAATTTGCAATCAAGGGACTTGAATATCACACAAGACAGAGCAGGGAAAGATTACTTACAACAACCAAAAACTGCAATAGAACAAATAGAAAGAAGATACACTGTTACATTATAGGTGCATGAGAGGCACAAGGCCAACAATTTGAGAGCGATTATGTATGTCGAAATGTGTATTGCTGTTCTTCAGTTCTCATCCCTTCCCCATAAGAAGGTGAATGGAGCCTGGGAGCAAGAGCAGCTGACTTCTTCCCCAAGATAGCTGCCCAGTGAAAGGACGATTTAGGGATTAGTACTGACAGGGGCGATAAGAAACCAGAGAAAGTGTGTGAACTTGTGGATCTGTATGTTATAAGTGACACAGAGAGATATATGCAGAGGCATATGTGTGCGTAAACATCAACTCAATGATTTAGAGAGAGAGAGAGAGAGAGAGAGAGAGAGAGGTTGGAATAGAAGGCATCTAGAGAGAGAGGGGGAACAGACATAAGAATGGCTAGTTGATGTGGATAGCTGTTTGCTGCTGACACTTATCCCAGAAAAAAATAACGGAATTTCGTATGTCGTAATTGTGTAAAATACAATATGGAAAACAGAGCATTTTAGATGCAGGGATCTTTCAGCACCGTTTCAACAAGGGAGAGAAATAAAATGAAACACGGATTGTTTTAATAATCAGACTCTTCTACATATCTCCATAAATGCAGCGTTTTCCCTTTTCACAGATTCAGCTTCACGTTTCCCAGCACCCGGATCTTTCTGGAAGATTGCATTGACGGTGTCGGCAAGTATGATATGAACGCATCGAAGAAACCACGCAGATTAGAGGACATGGCGGCCGGTCCCCTCAGGAAAGGATTCGGATGAGAAGCGTCTCCATGGTTATCCAACATGGTCGAATTGACCCCTCACTGCCATCGTCCTACAACGCAAAAACAAGAATCCTGAAGAAATTCAACTGTACGGGCAGTCAGAAGACAAACTCAAAGACCTGCAGATGTATCGATGGCTCCATAGTGGAAAACCCAAGAGAATCCTGTGACAAGACACGGGTGCAACAGAGTCCGATTTCAGAGTATATATAGATGGATAGTCTGTAGCCACACTGAAGAGTTGCAACAGCTATCTGTGGATGACACAATTATTAACGCTCCTCTATTCAGGGTTGAGCACTCTTCAAGTGAGGTAACTCGTTCATTGTAAGCTTATGCAATGCTCTTCCAACATGGAATGGAGCATTTTGGTGGATGGGGAATGTATGCATTAATAAATATATCGCTTGAATTCAACCTTACCGCCCGCTAAGTTCCGTGGAGTAGAGGTACGATATCAGCCTCTGGGTTTGAAGTTAAGGTTTCGATCCTACCTCGTGGTACTGGACGGGAAAAATGTATTGTCTATAGCTACACTAAAGAGTTGTAATACAACGAAACAGCTGTCTGTGGATGACGCAATAATATATATATATATATATTTATATATATATATATATATATCACAAAGTCACAAAATATATATATATATATATATCACAAAGTCGTATATATTAATCTGAAAAAAACTTATAGGACCTTACGTGGTAGGGTCTGTACATAGGATAACCTTCCTGTGATGAGGTTTGAAGGTTATGTGCGACCTCCGTAGGACCGACCCCATCTTTTAAACCAAGGATTTGAATTCGATAGGGTCGTATGCTTGCTAGGAGTTTTTTTCTCCTGGTAGATGCCCAAGCTAGCTGCTATTTTTTATTGTTGCGTAATGTAGATCTCATGCATAAAAATAAACGACTGATGTTACTAATGCACGTTTCAAAGGTGTTAGTGTGTTTTTAATTATTCGGTCAAGTCCTAAAAAGGGTGATTTAAAATCTTCCCATGAACGCACAAAAGATGAGCAGAAAAACTGTTGAGTAATGCAAATGTTGAAAAGTATAAGCAAATAAAACAATGGCATAGTTTTAAGAGTGCAAACTCACTACTACTACTACTGCTGCTGTTGTGGATATCTTTACTCCTCTTGTATAATTTACCTATGTCAACGAAGTTGGGAGAGGTATATGTTTGTTGAGCCTTTAAACTAGTGTAGTGCCTCTGTATGTTTGGAAGAGGTGGGTCTTCATGGCGTGTGGAGCAGAACAGTCGGTCTTCGTGGACATGTACAATAATTTTAATGAAACACCTGAGTTATTAGTAATTGATTAAGAGCGAGGATTAGGGGAGATAATTTATAGAAACTATGAATTGTTCTCGTTTAATGGCCGACATGAATCTAGCATATTAGAGACGTGTTATACAACGCTGAAGTTATGAGAGGCAGAGCATCCTTTTGTTTTCGTTTAATGGCCGAAATGAAGCCTTTATTTAGATTTTTATTCTATTTATTGTAGATTTCTCGAGAACTGCTGCACCGAACAACCTCAAACTCGATACTTCAATGCCTTTGATATATCTGGCAAATACCAACTTCGTACAATAGCCAGCTGTCGAGTAACCGTGGTTCATACACACACACACACACACACACACACCCACACACACACACACCCACACACACACACACACACACACACAAATTTCTACAATTGTTGTGAGACGTTCAGGCTGACCAGTTTCATACAATGAGCCAGCGTCTGTGAATTGGTATATCTTTTACGTAAACTATTTATGATCGTTTGATAATTTTAGGGTGTTCCATTGATGAAAAATCATTATCTACGTATCTGAAAAAAATTCAATAATACTTTACCAAAGGCAGGAGGGGAGTGGACGCTATGGATTCCTCTCTATCCGCACCTGGTTACCTAATAGAAGCTACGAAGACAGGCGAGTCGATGGGGAATCCAGATAGATTTATGTTGCTTCTTCAGGTTTTATCTTTATTTTTAACGTATTTGGTGCAAATAGTCCAGGTTCAATCCAATTGCCAGGGATTTATTAAGGTCTTCAGTAAGTTCTACGTATTCTTTGTACAACGCTGAGATTTTACCTAGGTACCTGTAAATATGATGCATTTTTATAATAATGAACCATATACCTCAGTATTTGGATCACAATTATAAAGATGCCTCACTACCACTGATGTAGTGCTGTAGGAACGCATGGGAACGATGCTCCCTTTTTGAGAGAGGGAACACACTTTTAAAATCCTCTATTTGAACAATTCACGGATGAAAAATATTACCCCAAATATTCCAAATACTCATCCCATCTCTGAAATTGGTTCACTGTTATGGTAGGTGAAGGGCTTAAACCTCCCCCCCCCAGGAGAACAGGTAGCCCTACATGCCCTTTTTTTTTAGCACCACATGACTGATCACTACTAATGTTACTCTTCTGGATTCGGACATCCAAAGATACCCCGCCGTTTTTTGAGGAGAAAGCTTGCACAAAGAACCGGTTTTAGTCCGGTGCACCCAACTGAGTCCTTTGTAATCAGAAGAGATCGGGCGATGGACTGAGAATGTTTCAATAGTTGTTTCCAACGGCTACTGAGTGACCTGCATTCACGAATAGTCACACTCATTCGACTGTGACCAGGTGCTGCGTGGCTTAACGTTAGCAATTGAAGGAGAACTGCTGCTATCAAAACGTGCGACTTCAAACCATGGTATAACCACAATTATCGACACCAAGGGGCAGTTCTTTCTAATGGGTAAAATCAAGCACAAGTTGAACTTGTGTCGAGCTTTCAGTCAACAGCAAAAAAAAAAAATGATCATAAATTCAAACTTTTAACAAAGGAAAAATCATAATAATTCATAATAAAACTCCCTGAAAATCCCCAAAGGGGTATTATTATTATTATTATTATTTACAATGTCACACCAGTTGCCTGGTGGTTACCGCTGGAGGTTGAGTGACAGCAAGTCTCCTCAAGTCTCCAACCCTTCTCTCCTCATTTTCATAGACCACACTGATACTGTGGTTTACTGTTTCACACCAGTTGCCCAGTGGTCATTGCTGAAGGCTGAGTGACAATAAGTCTCCTCAGGTCTTCAGCCAATATCTCTTCTCTCCATCGCCTGTCATACCAGTGTTGTGGTTCACATCTCCGCTTTCATTTTCCTTCCTCTGTTAGGCCACTGCTAACATTTAGTGTTGCAGTCCATATATTTCTAGCACTTTCCTCAGTATCCGTGCCCTTCCTAGCAGTGCTGTGGTCTATATAGTCTCAATGTCTCAATCCTTCCTTTTATCCTAAGCTACTCCAGTCTCGCTCTTAGTGTCTTTGGGACAGTTCCCAGTGCGCCCACTATGACTGGCACTACCCTGACTTTCATGCTCCACATCTTCTTCAGTTCTCTTGCCTGATCTTGGTATTTTTCCAGTTTTTCACTCTCCTTCCTATTTACTCTATGGTCTGCAGGCACAGTCACACCTATTATTTGGCAGGTTTTCCTCTTCTTGTCTACGATTACCAAGTCCGGTCTTCTTGCCTGGATGAGGTGGTCGGTTTACGTCTGTATGTTCACACCAGATGTATGGTGGTCATCATTAAGGACTGAGTGACAGCAAAACTCCTATAGTCTTTAGCCCCCCTCTCAGAAGATTTACTGTCACCAGAAACCACTGGTGTAACGATTCACTGTATATTATGATGATCCGATTTCTGTACTTCTATTTTTGGGTTTGTGGTTTTTTAGGTTACACAGCAGAAACAGCACCCCGCAGCAAAACTTTTTTGGGCGCAATACCGTTAAATCAGAGTAATCAAATTAATTAAATATAATTTTACAAAGAATGTCATCTGAAGGAGATAACTCTGGGTTTATTAACTGCTAATAACAAGCCTATATAAGAAAATAAGGAGGATAAGCAAATGATCTTTCTATAGAAAAGCTATATATGCAAATCAGTATGTTTGGTTGATTGTTCAGTTGTCTGTCTGGTCAGAGCCCAGTTATAACCTAAAAGTTATAATGGATTGGTTCATGTGAAATACATTAATAGAGATAAAAGAACAATAAAAGGTTTGTAAAATATGATCGTCTGCCGCGATAACGATAGACCATGTCACAGAAACGCTGGGCTGAAGGAAAATAATAGTAATCCAGTGAGTTTCTCTTTTTCTTTCCCTTTCTTTTAGAGATAGCCAACCTAGTGATAATATTGCTGACAACGAGGAAGTTGCTAAATACTTGGAGATTTTTTTTACTAAAACTCGCAAAAATGACCAAAAAAAGGTCAGATGCAAAAATGATGATTATGATTGTCTATAATGCAATCAATACTAACATCACACCAAAATAAAAGAAATTATCTAAAATACTATTGCAAAAAAGTCAAAATGGTCCAAAATTTGAATATGGCTAATAAGTTAATGGTTGAATGCTTTCTAGAAGTTAAGATTTGTCAAATTTGGCCATACTTTTTCCGTAATTATTTTAGATAAAATAATATTCAACTTTTTTTTAATGTAATAACTTCTATTTTTAATAAAATAAGTTTCTTTCTTGGACATTTTCATACCGCACGATTTGAGAGGTTATTTTTCATACGTGACATTTTTTTTCTCAAGACTTTATGTGTGATCACCCTTTAAAACACATTCAGTTGAGTTGAGACTTGAAAAAAATAACAACTTGCAATTACTTTTGTTATCAAAAATAGATTTACTGAAAAAACAGCTTTTGGCTTCTTAGTGCAAATCCATACATAAATAAACCCGTTTCAAAATAAATTTTAACGCGAGCAATAATGTGAGAGGCTGAAGAAGTTATGGAACATGAAGGTGATGATAGTGCCAATGGTGGTGTCTGTGGTAGGGGGCGACTGGCAAGAACTTCTCAAAAAAGTTGGATGAACTAAAAATCTGGGGAAAAAGTTGAGACTATCCAGACGGCAGCACTATGCTGGACAGTCCTGGAGTATTGAGAAAACTTGTGCACGTTCGCACGCGTGAGAGTAGAGTATCCCTTTTCAATGAGCGCAAAGATACTACACTCTCAGACAGAGAGCCGGAGGGGGGGGGGGCTAATACTTTTATCCTAGACAGGAGTGCATACGTATGAATCCTGTCATTTTGACGGGTACTATGCCAGTAATAATAAACTGTGTTCGCTCGACTATCAAAGGACTAGTTGACTGCACACAGCAGCGAAAAGAGCGAATGATAATGACAGAAATTCCAATAAAGCTGTCAAAAGGAAACAGATGTTGAATCACAAAAATATTAGAAGCTAGAATAAGACAAAAACAAACAAATACGCACACACACACACACACACACACACACACACACACACACACACACACACACACACACACACACACACGGAGAATTCAAGAAACACACAGAAAGAATTGCAAACGAAATGACCTAAGCGTGGTAGTGCAGAACGCACTTGAAAAAGGAAACGGAATCATTACTGACTGCAGCTCAGGATAAGTGAATAAAAACAAATTATAGAAAGGCTCAAATTAACAAGATCCAAACAAAATAAGCAAGAGACAGAACAATAAATCATATGATTGAATATACAAATTAGTGCAGAAGCAATACAAAAACAGACATGGCTGTTTAGGAGAGATAATTCGCTGATAATTATGCAAAAGAGTCGATTCTGACCATGGAAACAAAAGGTGTTAACGCAAAGGGAAAGCTGTCGTTGATCACTTCATCATTCAACCAAAAGTGGTTTAAGGGACAATTGTTTAATTACCAAGCCATCATTCATCTTTTGCTAATGAAGGAACCGTTGCTAGAAATTTGATGTTTACAATAGTACAGTCTTCCATAGTACAAATCCAAATGTGACAAGTGTGATGGAACATCGAATCGGGCCCGACTGGTATGCTTGCTATTGTCAAAACTAATTTGACGATAATGCATTGGAAACTATGTGTTCATACGAGTGAATGATGTCATTTTGCCAATAAAATAAATTATTTCTCCCCCTTAGTCTGCTCGGGGCATTTAATTGCCGAAACTTGGAGGATGGAGGATATTCAAAGGGCCAGAAAAAATAAAATAGAAAACGTAAGATTCTTTCAGATTTTGCAATTCAAATACGCCACTCTGATCTGACCAAGAGACCTGCTCGCAAACAAAGATAAAAAAAAAAAATATTTAAGATTATACTGGGTGTCCCAAAATTAACGCCCGATATTTCCCTATAGTAATTTCTCTGGTATTACAGTCTGATGAGCTATTTCGATTGCTGGCATCATAGAGCCATACTTCTTTGATGGCAACGTGACCTCTGATAAATGATGTAGATCTTCCCCGAATAGTTTTGTGGCCGCTAATCATGTACACTATTATTTTCAACAAGACGGCGTCCGCCACATTACAGCAGCATTGTAAGTGACTGGTTTGACGATAATTTGGGTGGTAGTTGGCTTGGACGACGTGATATTATCGAATGGCCGGCGAGCTCACTGGGTATAACTCATTTTGGGGTCTGGATTCTACATTTAGCCCTGAATATGCTAATCAATAAAGCAAGAGGAAATGAAGGAAAAGATAAGAAAGGTTTATCTTGAGGAAATGAAAAAAAACAACAACCCCAAAAACAATGAAACAAAAAACAAACAAACATTGGAAACAAAATTAAACGATAGAACCATTATTATTATTATCATCATTATTATTGATGATAACTTTTGAAGACTTTCTTTCTTTTTGATTTCAGTTGCTTTTTATCGCAACTTACTCAGACTGTCTGTCAATGGCACTGAATAAACAGTTTGGATTGGAATTGAAGGGTGAGCTCTTGGTGAGACTCAAACACATGTCTTTTTTGTCCCGTTTGGGGTGGGGGTGCTGGTGCTGGTTAATTGTACCAGAAAGGGGTATGTGTTTTGAGGTAATGTAGTTAACATTTATAAAAAAAGGGGATTATTCTCATTTTATAGGATCCCAAGTATGTCCCAATAACCCTAAAAAGGTGAGTATACAACCAATGCATCTTCCCAATAGTCACTTATGGAGTTGAAACATGGAACCTAACCGAGAGACAGATCTGCAAACTGAGGAGCTTGCAGCACGCACATGAGAGAATCATGCTCGACCACACATGGAGAGATCACAAGAGAGCACAATATATCAGGAAGAAAACAGGAGTCTGAGACATCATAGAATATATTAAAAAACTTAAATGGCAATGGGTAGGCCATGTTGCAAGAATGGCAGACAACCGATGGACTCACAACATGGATTCCCAGAGATCACTTGCGAAACCGGGGCCAACAAAATACAAGATGGAAAGATGAACTAGACGAATTCAGAAAGTATTGGCTCCGCGACGCCCATGATAGAGTAATGTGGCGGATCCAACGGCGGATGTCAAGACTCAGAGTCATCAAGAGTTTGGGAAATGTTGTATACATGCATTGTGTGATGATGGAAGAAATAACAAAACCGTTGTCATATCTGTCTAGCAACATATTTACTTAGTTTTTCCATACGAGAGCTTCTTTGCATCGTCATTTTCAAGAGATAATATGTATAAAGGATTCAGGGACTCTTCAGTCACGGTAGACTGAAATTCTGTCTTCATAAAGGATAGCTTTCTGCTTTACAGCTCATGATTGGCATTGTCGAGTACAGCCTAAGCGCAATAGTAATATTTAGGAACGCTTCTATTTGGTACAAATTTCTGCCGTTTAGATTAATAACTTCGATTATTCAACGGGAACACAGCAAAAAATAAAAAGAACAACTTGTAGTCACAAACTGGAAAATAGACTTAGGCTGTACGCCAGCGGAAATGATCTTTGGCACGGAAACATTTTATTTAGGAAAATGACTTTCAACCATTTTCTTGCTTAATCAATGATTTGGAAGACAAACGTCGAAAATACGATTCATACCGACTCGTTTTTTTTCTTAAAAAAAGTATCCCATCTGTCGAACGGATTAATAGACTATCAATATGTTTTTGTGAGAAATGATATGGTAAAAAAGCAACACTTACTCGGAAATATCGTGGTGGGACAGAGCAAAAAAAAAACTGTACAGAAGGGTACGACAAAAGATAATGTCACTGTAGACTGACTCAAACCAGCATTCATGGATATGCAAGTTGATTCAGGAAACTACGAGGATCTTACTGTCAATAGAGTAATTGTTCAAAAAAGCACTACGACAACAACAAATAAAAAAATAAAAAGACTATTAGATCTGATCAATTAGTGTGCCTGCAGATTTTAAAACCAATATTCGATATTAACTATCGGATCGATTTCATTTAAACCTTAAACAGGCCCATGCAGTTACTGCTCAAACCCAGTGAATAAAAACTATGCAAAAATAAGCCCCAAACATATCCTTCCGCATGAACAAATAAAAAAATTCACAAATGATGACCAATCACGAGCTAGTCTGACTGCAGACGAATTAAAGCTCTCTGGAGCCTCACCTGGAAAAATATACAAGGAAGCCGATGTAACTTTCAGAACACACACTCAATTTTTCAGTTCAATCCAGTCCATACCAGTTGCCTGTGTTGTTTTCACATTATGAGACGTTGAGTCAGTACAGCTAAAGTCGTACGTAATCACCTACGATTTTGCTGGGGATATATTTTCATTTCACATGTACTTACGTACACATATGAACAGCGAGTACCTCCTTTTTTTTCAAATCCACTCCTTACTGACTTTTTCATATATAAATGACGTGACTAATACAATGCACACACGAATTCTCAAAATCACTATTACGTATATTTACTTCTTTGAACAGTAACGATATATTCAAATTCACCGTGGACTCTTTATGAACACAAACATAGTTGCATTCCCTAACAAAAGATAAACTATATTCCATTGTTATACTTGTTGAATAAAAGAATTTATCATTTTTACCTCTTTATCAAATGATTTATCAAATCAAACTCACAAAATTTAGATTTGATTTTTATTTCAGACTTGTTGTCCTTGTAGATTATTAGGTTCTACATAAGTTCCTCGCGGTAAATTCCACCATATGTAAATTCCACCGTAGTTCAAATTTGTTTGAGTTTATATGTGTGTTTGTGCGGGTGCATACGTACATACAAACATATAAACATACACATATATATACACACACGCTCTACATGCACACACATGCCACACATATACTACATGAGGACATACACATAAGTCGCATACAAACACGCATACACAGACCACATACTCACATGTTCCATACGCATACACACATACTAACAACAAACATGTTCTACGTATTCTCATGTACACGTGTACACACATGGCTCATATGCACACACAGCCACCATATACACATATGCCATATATGCACACATATACACACAGAAATACATTTATGCGCCCATTGCACCAGCACACACCTAGCATGCTCACATAGTACACACTCTGCATATGCACACACGTACACCTGCTCATGCATGACGAATTTCCACACACATACACTTACGCACTCATGCAATGCACGCATACAGGCCATGAATATATACATAGTCATGCCTTGTGCACACACACATATACATATGTACACACTACATGAGTACACCTACCACATACATACGCATGCACACACATACACACGTCACATACATACGTAAGACTCATCTACAGACTGGAAACGTGCATGTACACACATAGCATATACATACATGTCATGTATATGCATATCACATACACGCATGTTACATACACACGTTACACTCTAGACGAATGAAACCTTTGTATGTACATATGTGTGCAGTGTGCAGGGGTATGTTTATATGTGTGAGTATATGGCATGTACATATATCATATATGCATATACTATGTACTTATCATGCACACTTAAACAAGCTTGCTCCGTATACACACATGTATACTATATGCATACATGCCACATGCGCACATGTTTTCATACATACTATCTACTAACATTCACACAGGTTATACACACATATGCGATATACTCTCATGCACACTTTCCACGTATACATACACGTACGCCGTAAACTAAAATGCCACATACGCATATACATACACATATGCAGTTTACGAAGAAGCATATACCACTTACATTTATGCTACATAGTCCTGTACACACTTAAAAGGTCATGTAAGCACTCGCCACATACGCATATATATATATATATATATATATATATATATATATATATATATATATATATATCACTCATACACAAACGCACATACACAGATTATGCGGGTCTGAATGTAGTGTGTGTATGTGACGTGTGTGTGTGTGTGGTATGCGTATACATGTGAACCTGTTGTATATATGTGGATGTCACGTGTGTATAATGTACGTGTGTGACATATGTCTTCATATAGTATATACATGTGTATATGTGTTCGTATATTGCATGTGTGAAAGTGTGTTTATGGTGTGCATGTGTACGTTGCATGAGTTCATAAGTGTATTCATGTATGTGTGTGAGAACTTTTCATGCGTGTGTTTGTAAACGTGCGTGCACATGTGCGTGTGACTATGTTTTATGTATATATGTGCGTGCGTGTGGGCAAGTACACATGTGAGCATGCAAATGTATGTGTTAAGTGTGATGGATGTACATATGTAGATTCTGTATGTGCATGTGTTCGAATATGGCATGTATGTATATGGTGTACGTGTGTACATTTGTGGCGTGTGTGCACATGTTTGTGGTGAGAATGTTTATATGCGTGTGCGTATGAGGCAAGTGTATATATGATAAGTGTATGCATGTGTGTATGTGCATATGTAATGTATGTGCAGTATGTGTGTGCATGTAGAACTTGTGTATGTGTATGAGCTTATGCTTCCGTGAATATGTGTGCGTATGCACATATTGGCATAAACACACATTCAACGCACACGCTTGCACGCGGATAAACAAAGACAAATTAGCGCTGTGGTGGGATTTTACCGTGGTGGAATTTACCTTTGATGGAATTTACCGCTGGTAATTCACTGGCCACCGATCATTATAACAAATACTGTCCATCGTGCTCTTTTTTTTTGCTGATACCATATAACAATTCATAAAATAATCATTTGATTAATGATAATTGAAAATTTATAGTCAACGGAGGGGCGGATCAAGGAATTTGTGCAGAGGTTGTCCAAATAGAAAATTTTTTTACAGACAATACCTGAGAGAGAGAGAGAGAGAGAGAGAGAGAGAGAGAGAGAGAGAGAGAGAGAGAGAGAGAGAGAGAGAGAGAGAGAGAGAGAGATCAAGTATAAAAAACAAAACAATATATGATCCAACATTTTTCACCTATATTTGAGTCATAGCTTTTTGACCCAAGAATCGAAGAAAAGAGTGAAGTAAACAAACAAACAAACAAACAAACAAAAAAATATGAAATAGAGAAATTCACCTCAGAACTAGTGAACACAAAGATTACGAACAATAAGACGTAATACATCAACCTATTCAGGTAAAAACTAAAAAAAAAAATAAATTACATACTTATATTTTACACTAAGTGAATATCTATGTTTTTACCAGCAACATTTGTCAAGGGAGATAACTAGTGAATGATATTATATGGTCGCCAGCCCGATTTATTCATTCACTTATTTACATATGCATTAAAGATCCAGGTTCATTTTGGTTGAACATAGATAAGGAAAGTACAGGGCGACAGGAGAACTATTCAAACATCCATCGTCATTTTTTGAAAGCATGGGGAAACTATTGTAATTATATTATTTTAAAACTCTTCGACTGTTAATGGTGTTATTTGTATACTAACTGATATCATTACCATTACTACAACCAACAGTGCTACTACAACACTGTATGAATAATAGTTATACTAAGATACTAAACAATTGTCAGACTTAACTAGTGTAACCCATTTTGCATTTTATTACGAAAACTACAGCAATTTATTTTTACAAATGTCAACTAAATTATCTGACCGACGACAGTAGCAGACGAATTTTACTCGTCCCGATTTCTTCAATTCATCCTGTTTCCTTCTTTCTCTCTGAAATTCACTCAACACAAAAATAGTCAAAGCATTTTCGCGTCGTCATCATCATCTCCAACAACATTAGTCTTAGGAATACAAGAAAGAAGAGGGGGAGGTGATTGGTGAGAAGGAGTAGGAGGCGAGTGATAGCAGCAGCAGCAGCGGCGGCGAAAGAAGCAGGGTAGGAGGCGATAAACTACACAGGAGGAGTCGTTTCGTTCATCATACCACTGCCGCGGAGAGTAGTACGGAAGATCGTCTTTTTTTCAGTGGATTATTTCATTCTCCGGTATTTTGAAGCAGCTGGGAGGTACGTTATACATAACAGAGTCGCGCTGCAGGATCCTTAATTTTCGACGAAATTGAAAGGAAAGGAGAGCGCGAGAAAAAAGAGAGAGAGAGAGAGAGAGGGGAAAAAAAGAAAAGAAAAGATTCTCAGAAGACGCACGCACACGCTCCTTGCATACACCCGCAGACAAACAGCTCACACATTATAAAGCTAACAAGTTAACAACAGTTGAAATAATTAATTGGGGTTGGGGTTTTATTAAAAAAAAAAAGAAAAAAAGAAGAAAAAAGATACACCTTGTTTTGTTACAGGTTTATAACACGCAGGTAAAAAAACATAACAACACACACATTCAAAATACATACATGATCAGATCAGAAGAGAAAGAGTTTAAAAACAAACAAAAAATATCGACGGGTTAAAATAAAAGAATTAAAAGAAAAAAAAGGGGTTAAAAGCTACGCAGCATGCGTGCGTGTGTCTAAAGGAAGGAAAAGGGTTCGAGTACTGGAAATGTCATAAATAATTATGAAAATCCCGAACCCCTTTAATTGTTATCATGTCTAATGTTGTTCGCTCATCAAATCTACAGTGCTTAGGAAACGTGGGCGATCTCTTGGAAAATGGGAGAAGATGTAACGTTACCCAGTGGCCTATCGAATGGGATAGACACCACAACCGACGAGGTGGTCCAAACCTCAAAACACCACGACTCATTACTAGACCGAGTCAATGCCGGGTCAAGGTGCAATACCTTAATCCAGTCCACATTCGGAAAACTGGACTCTACTGTAGGAGAGCCGAAACTTACCCCGATCGCCACTTGTCGATCGGTCAGTCTACCGGATATTATCGATAGCACGACGGTCAAAGCATCGACCGTGCTCAAGTTCCAGCCTGGAAATAAGGAAGGAGAAAACTGGTCACAGAGGAAAGAGAGAATCGAATCGGCTTTAGCCTGGGTCCGTTCTGAACTGGTTAGTAGAAATCGTCTTGTTTTTTTGTCATGATTTTTTCTTATTCGTATTGTTTCGATAATCTTATTCAGGGGTGGATCCAGGATTTTGAACGAGATGTGAGGGCGTCCAATTTTTTTTTAATACTCCATCTGCCCAATTTAACAATGATCCAGTGGATATTTCACATTTTTGTTTTTTTAAAGTTAATTTGTGATCGCTTGTAATTATTTGGGCTTTTTATTTCTATTTATAAAATTCATTTATCCAGGTATTATAACTTTACCCTGTGCATGGAGGGGGGTCCCGACCTCCCAGATCCGTGCCTGTTGTATTCGTAAATTGTAACAATGAAATAATTGTGTAGTGTGTTCAAACAGGCATGCAAAACATGCCGATGACATACATACATTACAACCATTCATGAAGTCTACGTATTTGTTCTTATTCAGATACATCTTGGTCAACTCGATGTACGAATGATATGGATATAAATATACATGTACATGCGTTCATGAGACTAAAATAGTACATAGTAGTCAATATGTGTGAAATATAGCAACGTAAATGTACACTACAGAATCCATCTTAAATGTACAGATAGACATTATAATTTCGTATTTAAACAAAAATACGCATGTGCGCGTGTCTAGCTATCTCTCTATCTATGTACCTTTATATATTTTGTGCATATGTAAACTAGTGATACCTTTTCATATGAATTTCGGTTATGAGTGTATGCAGATATATTGTTCAAACAGATATTTGAATGTCCATAGATTATCAATATGTGTACATGCATATATATTGTATTGGAGCTATAAATATTTGTATACTTTTTATCGAATGTAAATAAATATACATGTAAATATGGGTACAATATCTATCTATCTATCTATCTATCTATCTATCAACTGTGTCTTGTAATATGATAGAAATATTATTTTTAGTCTTTGATGTCGTATGTTTTATTCAATTGAAAATTGTTGCATTCCGAATTTAGGTTTGCTTTCATACACACATAACAACCGCTCCACAGTGAAAACAAACAAACAAACAAACAAACAAACAAACAAACAAACAAGAAAACAGCTAACACAATTCGTATTGTCGGTTGTACAATATATTAACACTACTCATTAACCACGTGTACGTTACAGTCGGTTTCATTTACAATAAATATAAAATAGATGGGTTTTCTCTCTCTCTCTCTCTCTCTCTCTCTCTCTCTCTCTCTATATATATATATATATATATATATATATATATATATATATATATATATATATATATATATCTTTTGGAAGGGTAAATATGAAAATGCAATTTACGTCTGCCAACGAAGTTGGAGAGGTATACGTATAACCACCGTGTCTGTTTTCTCGTTTGTCCTCATAATATTGCCAGAAGTTCTTGATGAAATTTCGGGGAAGAATAAATCATAAGGTAAAGAAGAAGTGATGATATTCTGGGGCTGATTCAGATTTTATTTTCGATTGGGTTAATGTACAGACGTAGATGTCAGAGAGGTATGCACTCACTTAGTGCTATCCAGTTGTTATTGTGTCTGGATATAGAGACATCTTGAGGCGTGTATAATGTATATTGAGAAAATATAGGTTCATTTAAAGAATAAAGGCATATGTGTCACGTATACTTCGGCTTTATTTTAACGAATTTATCTAACTCCGTATATTTTCTACCATGAACGGATTTATGAATTTTCGATTTAGTTAATACTGTTTTGAAAAAATTGCCAATCAAAAATGTCAACACAGTCAACACAAGTTTCTTCAGTTTTTAAGGGATTCAGGGTATCTATCTACCTATCAGTTGTGTAAAGACCGCATCAATGGAGCCAAGAGATTGAAGATTTAAACATTTACTCCTCATTATGTCAAGATCAAACCTTAAAAAAAAATTCCCACCTGAATCAATTTTTTTTTTTAGGCGGTCGATTTACAATGTAAATTTATGCTAAATTGGTAGTCTATTTTATATCCAGTAGCGTTCACACTTGTTCTTTTGTTGAAAATTCGGACTTTTTGCGATCACTGTTTAACAAGAGATGAGATAAGTAACTTGATCATTGATCACTTTTTCCAATTTTCTAATTGCTCACCCCCAACATAACATGCTACCCAAAGACGATGATTGAAGTTTCTGTAGAGTGTCTAACCAGATCTACTTTTTTTCTATACTTCTCGAAAAAGGAAGATAAATTGATGACCTTGAGCTCCAGAGGAAACATGCCGAAACTATCGGTGTATAAGACGGGCATTTATTGAAAAAACGAAAGAAAACTGGGCAAATGACACGCTGTGTCCAATACGCCGGTGTTACCACTGATGGGCCTTCTATCGGAGCTTGATAGTGACGTAGGTCTTGAATGAGTTACAGGAAGAGGTAATCTTCCAAATACCATTGTAAACCATTGGTCTAATAGTCCAGTATATACATAACTCGAACGATTTTGAATGTAAACGTCACTTGATTACCCATATAGAAACCATTGAACTATATGGCCAGGTCTGTGCAAAACTGGTAATAGGCTCCGGTCAGATGGGAAATGTAGGCCCCATTTTAATGTGTTCATCAAGTATTTTTATAATCAGAGTAAAGAACATATGATTTATGTACAGGTATATACATGTACATTGTTCATGTTGTATTATATGATATACCGACAGGTAACAAAGCAAAATAAAAGGAGAACGATTCATAAAAAAAGGTAATGGCGAGCAATTTTATTCGAAATGTACTTGAGAAAATAGAATATAATACTGTAACGAGAAGCAGTGAAACCAATAATTTGCCTCTTATAGGGGGAATAGCCCCTCCCTTCGTTGGCTCATGCCAACTAGCCTATATAGTCCCTCTCTGTCATGGTATGGCTTCTTTAGATATTGCATTCATGGTTTTTTTCTTATTTTCATCGGGTAAGTATTGATTAACCAAACCATTGTTGTGCAATTGGAAACTATTATTTTCACAATATCTTCACCGGGCGTACTACACTGATGATCGAATTCCTACTGCATTGAAGCAGGAAATAAGAAAATTTTAATTGATATCCGATGTTACATCCCATATGTTTTCATGATTTGTTTTCATTCATTCATTCATCTACTCCAGCCAACTAAATTCGAATATATATATATATATATATATATATATATATATATATATATATATTCGAATTTAGTTGTATATATATATATATACATATATATATTCGAATTTAGTTGGCTGGAGTATATATATATATATATATATATATATATATATATATATATATATAGCGGTGTCTGTATATCTGGCTATATGTCTGCAGAATATCCCCGAACGTTCCCAATGAATTTCAATGATATTTTTTGTGGAAGGATTGGTCGTGGGCTAAGAAAGAATTGATCAACTATTGGGACTGATTTAGGATTTCTTCCTACAGTTACCACCACTGTATCGTATCTCTCTCTATAAACTGATTTTCATTCTTTAAATAACCTGATAGAAAGACAAATGCTACATAGAAAGATGAGAAAAGGGGAAAAAGTAAAGACGACTAGAAAAGACGAGGAGAGAGATGCATCCCCGAAGAGCGAACGCAAACACAAGACACACGCGTTGATTACCGTATGCACTTTATGTATATATATATATATATATATATATATATATATATATATATATATATATATATAAAGCACGATGGCACGACTTTTCATCGAACGACGTTTCTTCTAAATGCAAGCCAAACACACATACACACACTCACAAACACACACACACACACACATGTGTGTGTCTATAGGGTATATGAGTGTGTGTGTGTGTATGTGACGCAAGTATGTATGTGCTTACGTGGCCTTTGTGTTCAAGTGTGGATGTGTGCGGAATATATGCATATGATATGTATGTGCATGTTATTTTTGTGGCGTGCACGTGTATGCGCGTATTTTGCATTTTCGATGAAACGTCGTTTGATAAAAATTTGCGGTACCCCAAAGCACCCGCAACACGTGTATGGGTATTTTGATAAAGCAGGTAAGTCATTAGAAGATAAAATGGAGGAGACGGCAAAGAAACCATTTGTAAGTTAAAAGCACTCAGAGAGCGCATATCTATGCTAACGCTGTACAATTATTAAAAACGAAACCAAAATAAAATATCAAAAAAACAGGGGAAAAAACGCAATTCTCACAATATGTACGAATGTTGAGTTACTTCCCTTGAAATTTAAATCTAGTGCTTTTTCAAAATTTACTGTTCGTTTTTTAAACCTCTCTAACTAATGCAAAATGATATATATATGTATATATCTCAATCGAAAATATATTCCTGTATCCACACAAAATTCTTCATTTCTTCCTCTGTCCATAGCACACCCTTCAACAAAATGTCATTGAAATTCATTCAGGATTTTTAGGTCTATGGTGTGGGTGAGTACATGAATGAATGAAAAACAAATGGAAAAATATCTCTCAATCAGAAAAAAATTCTTTGGTCAATCTATTTGGCCCAATTTTAACCATGTCTTCTTTATGCCACTATCTACCTTTCTAGAAAATTTTATTGAAATTCCTTCAGAACATTTGGATATATCATGTGGACAGACAGACACGACCATATACATATCCCTCTTCAATTTCGTTGGCAGAGGTTGACAAAGCAAATGCTGCAGAATTATCTCGGAGCCATGCATTGCTGACTGGTAAAATTCCTATATCCGTCCCCGTATGCTTTAATTTTAATAACAACCCATTATTACTTCAAGAAAGTCATAAGTGTAAACTCATAAAAATGCAGACGAAACCACTAAAACATGAGGAAGTGCGCGAAAATATAGAGAAATGCGCACGACCCTTCCCATTAGATCCTATCACATTTTATTGAGTAATTTTTGGCCGCCTATCGGAGTCACGATTTTGATTTAGACCAGATTTCCAATTATAGTGGCCCTGTGTCAGACTAAGCAAAACTTAACAATTTGGGGGCTGATATATATATATATATACATATATATATATATATATATATATATGAAGTGAAATTAAATAAAATTCCGATCATCTATCTTATCTCAGAACTCATCCTTTATGGTCTATAAAGTCAGTGCATTTTTTACACGTTCTTATGTACTTTAGCGAAGATCAGAAACTGATGAACCAAACGTGTTGATATGAGTCTCATTTTAACAACATAATCATGTCTTTTCTGGGAAAATATCTATTGATTCCCTACTGAAAAGTAAATCTATTCGTATTCATAGAAGCTGTCAAAGCATATTGATTTAGAACATGCGCTGTGTCCCCCAAACACAGAACAATAAACATAATAAAAACAAAAAACATGCACATTCAGAGCCTCCGAGGGGATTTTTTTTAAGGCGCTGCAAAGCTGTTTTTGCACCCCTACGCACCCAGCACTTTGTACTATAAACCTTTTTGCACGTCATGCTATCTTCGCTCGTCGGTAAATGAACTTTATTTTACTCATAGAACTATCAACTTTCGATACTCAGCTCTCAGAAATTCTCGGGCCCTACTTGGCCCTCCGTCGCATCTCTTTTTCATATACCCTGCGCACATTCTCCGTGATCCCAGTGAGGATGCGGCGCCAAAAAACTCCTGAACTTGTCTAAATCATCACGTGATCTCATTTTCTGCCGGTCGCGATTCCGCATATGCTCTCTGGGGATCCATGTTGTGAATTGTGATACACTGTCGTATACGCACATACGCAAGTATATGAAAGGCTTTACGATATGCACAAGCTAAAAACGTACACATTTACTGACAAAAACGATACCACTGTTATCATTGGCATTAAAAATAGATATCTGATGACACAAAAAATATACTTTCGTGATAGAGAGACTCATACATACAAATGCACTAGTCACTAACACCTGGACACTTACTCAAGTAAAACCACATACTTAGGATTGTAGACTTAGATTCAAGTCTCTCTCTTTTGTTTCAGTAATTTCCCTTTCGCTTTCTGGGAGAAAGACTTGTACCCCATTGATACTGACCCACACGCATGCGCAACAAAATCCTAATAGTCATCAGTGACGTAGCTGGAGATTTGAGGTCTTCTCGGCTCTGCTCCTATGTCAGTAGGTGAACTATTATTTACGAAGCTTTTGGGGGGGCCTCTCTCCATTTGGGTCCAGGAAGTTCCCCCCAACCCCCAAATAGCCACGTTTCCCACTCCCCCAGCTACAGCTCTGGTTTAGATGCACGCGCAATAGAATTCTGACATATTCATTATTTCATGAACATGATTTACATTCACGTTACCGAAGACACATGCAAATATGTTATGAGACACGTGCAGCTATCTCAAATGAAAATGCTATTGACTTCTGACAACACACCCCTTATTAAGTACGTTGGTTTGCGCACGTTTGTCATGTATACGCTACTGTGGCTGTCTGCTTGGTGGCATCTTCCCCCGTGTGCTCTCCGCCTTTCAGTATTTCAAGGGAATGGCCGTAAATGACTTGCTGCGCGGACGAAGAAACCGTTCGCTTGAATTGTCGGACAGACGAGAGAAGGCGCATATTAGACGAAACGTGTTCGAATGGAATGTGCGTTTTCTGTCAATGTCTATGATGGACTCTGGCCTAGGTGTCTGAGAGGTACGATGGTAGAAGGGAAGAAAACTGTCGTTAGAGCTTGACAAAGATTTTTGATTTTCTATCTATCTATCTATCTATCTATCTATCTATCTATCTAGCTAGCTAGCTAGCTAGCTAGCTAGCTGTACGTATATATGTATGTATGTATGTATGTATATATATGAATGTATATGTATATATGTGCATACATATGTATTTATATATATATACATATATATATAAGCACATGTATATGTGTATATGCATATATGCACATGTATACATGTGCATGTATTTATATCTATGTACATGTATATAAATATATGTAAGTGCATGTACGTGTGAACATGTATATACAGATGTATATATATATACGTATAGGTATACGTATATATACATGTGTATTTCTCTCTAGTGTATTTGTTTATGTGTACGTCTGAGAGAGAGAGAGAGAGATAGCTAAAGAATAGAGAAAGACAGTAAGAAAGAGATAAAGTTAACTTGAAAGTACGATAATATACTTTCAGATTTGTATGTGCTCACTATTTTTGCATATATAAATATTCATATGAGTAACCCCCAGTAACTTCAAAAGCTATGTACAACATATAAGTAAAAACTATGCACAAGGCTATAATGGAATATTACGTATACACAAATTCTGAAATGTATTCTGAAATATACATTTGTTTTAGAATATTATGATTTCATCTGAAAATATTATCAACATTAATGAAATGTATATTTCATACATATAAGCTTGTGCATAGAATCATTCAGAACTATCAGGACCTTTCAAAAATCCACGGGTATTCAAACTTTCATCCAGGAGATCGGCATACAAATATTGTATCCATTAGCCCATTATTCTACTGCTCGAATACAAGGTGAAATCAACTTGGAAATACAAAAATCAAGATTCTTCTTATGAGAAAATGTTTGCAATTAATTTAGATAGTCATTTGTATTACCTCTATTCCAAATAACATTGATGCGTGAGACTTATCTGAAACAATAAAAAATAGATTTAATATTTTCTTAGAATTTTTATTACATTTTAACAAGACTGCATTCGCTTCAAAGTTTATACCCTGACCTTCGAAGTTTTTAATTGGTCCGATTCCTTGTTCTATGCAAAGTTATATTGAGCTGGCCTTAGCTGAGTATACGGCTCTAAATATATTACCCCTCGGTAAATTGGTCCTGCAGTAAATTCCACCAATGCAAATTCCACCACAGTACAGGTTTGTCTTTGTTTATTTGTTTTGAATGTTTGTTCATGCATGCATATATGCCACATATGTGTATATGTGTGTGCTGAGGTAGCATATGTATGCGTGTATGTGTATATGAGTGAGCATATGTGCCTTGTATTGGCAAGTATACATTTAAGTATCCAAAATGTAAGTACGTGGTAAGTTTGATGGGAGCACATATGTGATTTGTGTGTGTGTTTGTGTGTGCCTTTATGGCATATATATATATGGTTTACGTATGTGCGTACATGACGTGTGTGAGCGTGTTTGCATAAAAATATGTAATGCATGTTCGTAGTTGGTATGCGTGTGTGTATGCAGCATGTATGTATATGGTATGTGTGTGCATTTGCTTATGTAGCATATGGTATACACGTATACATAAGTGCTCATTCAGCACACACACATACACACACATATATATACATTTACACCGTGGTGGAACTTACCTATAGTGGAATTGGCATGTTTGAACTTACCGCAGAAGAATTTACCGGTCACCGAATACAGACTGCAGAATAAGAATAAACTCACTTTATCAAAAGATTGTCTTAGAAACCGTGTTATAACAGATGAGAAAATAGCGTCCTTACCACCTGTCCACTTGGTATCCCATCCACCATAAGTAAAAAAATGTTATCTTCTTTCTTTATGAATTCGATATCCCAATAATAGTGAAATTAACGATTCGTTGAAAATAATCAAATAAGCAATGGTAGATTTTAAACTTTAGGGCAACAGCCGTTGAAATGTAATAAACATTCAAAGAAAATGTTTAATTTGGTTTTCGTTATCTTAAACGAGTTTAACACGTCAATATAATTTGAAAAAACAAACAAAAAAAAAATAAGTATAAGTGGCCAATTCAAATGATTGCAAACATTAGAAACGCTTGGCTTAGTATTTTGATGTTAATTTCACCTTATATCCAAGCAGTAGAGTGATGTCCAAATGAATATGTCATTTGCCGTCGTAGATTCGGATCACGACATGATTCATTTGATTAAATTTTAATGCCGCAGCTGGTTCCCAATCAAGAAGTGTAACAGTCGTACATACAAACAAAAAGGATATTACAAATTTAAAAAAAAGTTTATTCATTGTTCATGAACGGTACACTAAACAGTTAAAGTTTATTTGAAAATTGGTAGGTGTGAAATCCTCAAAGGAAGAACAAATCAAGCTGAGAATCGCTCTGAGATTGCAAGCTTTCGGTAATGCAATCTCAACTTTCAAGAACAAAAAAAAAATCACATTAATCCTAAAAAGAAGGATATACGACCAATGCATCCTCCTGATAGTCACCTAGGAAGCGAAAATATAGGACCTAACCAAAGGATAGCCCCTTAAACTGAGAACCATGGAACGTGCACAGGAGAGGATCATCCTTGAAATCACATGCAGAGATCAAAAGACAGAACAATACACAAGAGAGAAAAAAGGGAAAGTATTGGCTCTGCGACACCCATAATTGTAAGGTGTGGTGAATCTTAAGAAAGTCTATGCCCAACAACGGGCTAAAAAGGATGCTGCTGCTGATGATGATGACGAAGTAATATGTCTATAAGGTCATTCCATGAGGAAAAATATCAGACTTTCCAATTGCCCTTTTCAACTGCCTAAAGTTACCATTTTACTCACAGTTAAGAACAGTTTGAAGATTTTTGGGATTCAGTAATTTTGAAGCATCGCCCAACGCCCATGTATGATAACGCCCATGCGCGGGCCGGGTGTGACACTTCCAACTCAATATATTTAGAGTTTCTGGATTATTGTAACATTTTTCGCTTTCAGATATGCATTTTGCAGTTGATTTAAGCAAGATTGAACAGATTCTGAACATTTCCGGATGGTCCCCAGGGGCGAATGCCTGATACATTTTTACATAAAAACATTCAGCAGTCACGCCATAAAATTAGGTAATTTTTACGTAAGTGAACAGAGAATTAGTTTTTGACTTCGTACATGGCCCTTGAACTAGTTTTATGTTATTTTTTTCCAATTGTCTATGTAATCAATAGAAGTGAAGTTCAAGTCAAGTAATTATTTATTACTAAGCAATCGTGAATAGAACAATACCCTTTCAGCTTCAATTTAGAAAAGTTGAACTTCAATTTAAAAACGCTGAACTTCGATTTAGAAAAGTTAAACTTCAGTTTCAACTCCGAGTTGAACTTTTTTGATTCGGGGCTTAACTTTTTTAAATTGAAATCAACTTTTCTAAATTTAAGTACATACAAGTCTAACATACATACATACGTATAAGCTAGTCTCGTGGATGTCCTTCCGATATTCACTGCTTTTCTCACTATTACAGCCTTGTGCCTCTCTAAGCAAAGCTAAGTAAATAACTATGTAAAAAATAAATCACAGGTTAGTGTAGTCCTCGAGCCTTTTAATCACTGAGTCAAGGCAATCCTCGATGCTGATGAGCCTTGTCAACGTCGACTCTTAGGTGCATATTTCAATGCATTGTCATCAGTTTTCCTGTTTTGTGGTTCAGAGTTTTTCTCTTATCCAGTTTAGGAAAGGTCCTGATTATCTCATTATAAAATGATCCGATTTAACTTGATTCATACCACTCATCTTTTCTCAACAGAACATTCATTTATTGGTCTATCTAGCCTTAAGGCTGTTGGTGCTCCAGGCAAGCTGAACGTTGGCACCTTTTGAAATACGATATTATCTCATATTTCTGAAAAATCTTCTGATCAGAAAATGTTCTTATTTTCACTGTTTTCACTGTGTTTAATTTATTCATTTCCCCATTTGTATTAGGAAATTCGTACAGTCCCAAACACGTGACAGCCGCTCAGTAACGCTTGGCGTCCATTGGGCTGTCGCTGCTCTCCCCCCCTCTCTCTCTATGTATGCAAATATACATCTGTACCTCCGACTGCATATTTATTGATCTATTTATCACGAAACATTTTTATCTCTCTATTTATCCCCGATGGCTCATTCCTTTATCTTTTAGCACCCCCCCTCATTCTCCATTGTTCAAAATACTTGATAAAGTGTGTATTCAGTCATGGGTCACTCTGCCCTGAATGTATAAACTTCTGCTGGTATGTTCCTTTCCTTTCCTTATATGAATGTTCGGGGTGTGTCTTACTTTGTGTGTGCATTTTGAATATCGCAACAAAAATCGCCTTCCAGTCTTTTTATTTAGTTAACAATTGATTGCCAACACTTAGACAAATAGACGACGTAATAGACTCGTTCCACAGGGCCAGCCTTTTGTGTAATCTAATCCCTCCTGAATTTCTGCTCGTTTCGCCTCGGTACGTAGATGTCTATGATGAGATGTCATCATAGATTTGAAGAGAAAGAAAATCACCCCCTTTTTAACCCATTAACTGTGGCAGGTAGCGAAAAGTAATATTCATTGTTATTACTGTAAAGATTGAAATTTCAGCCATTCACGGTTAATGGGATAAAGATTGTTGAAATCTATATAAGCTGAAACGAATGAGATTTTTTTAAAGATTTAAGTATACATCCAGTGTTAGATAGATAGATAGATAGATCGTCGTCATCAGATTGGTCTTCGTCAGCCATTTCTGTCAACCATCACGTACATTCTTGGTGCACTGTTTACGCCGTGTCATATTGGCTGCCAGATCTTTCAGAGATGTCAGCCATTTTGGTCGGGTTCTTTCCCTTCGCAGCCAAAGCAAGCAGAGCATTGCGACCACCCATAAATAGTCCTTGTAAAATTTCTTCTCCCAAGCTATCACGGAACCCCCAGCGGTCTCCTCCTTGATGGCTTTAGCCGACTTAGATTGATATATACCTGTGGGTCAAGACAGCATACAATCTGACCTTGCAGTTAAAATGCATGGTAAATGAATATCAGTCAGTATTAAAATTGAAAAAGGGGTACGTTTCTTCTATTGAGTTGTTTATTAACTTCGAATTGGATTCTAATCTATTGAATACTTACATGTGAGTATTTCTTCTAAACTTACTCTCCTCAGATTCTATATACGTAATAGAATTGTGTGTGTTTGTGTGATCATCAGTCATTCAAGATTCATTGATGAACAAAGGCTTTTCCAATCTGACGATTGTTTAGTCATGATGATTTTGGGGGAAGTTAGTGACTGACTAATTTTACTCACCCGTTGCCATAATTTTCTGATGAGCTGGTGTCGAATTCAGTGGTGTCATTCTCCTACGCAGGTTGCTTCCCAAGGCTAAAGAAGACAACTTACCCTGCTGTTTTATTCATAGCCTGGGGAAGAAGATGTGCTTAGTGAACGTAAAAAGCATCGGTCAGGTTTTAAACTCGGCTCGTCGATTCCATCGTCCACACCGTTTACCGTTACGTCACTTTCACATCTATCTATCTATCTATCTATCTATCTATCTATCTATCTATCTATCTATCTCTAGATAGATAGATGTAGGTACCTACGCACTCATATATCATATTTTATAGATGTCTATTCAGGGAAGAAAAAAATATAATTTTCCTTACAAGTTTTTGCTCTGTTATAAATTTCAATCCTTGAAAGGCGGCTCATGTACGCCAATAGGCTTTGACAATGTCGCCGTCTGATTTCTGCTAAAGGCGATTGATTGAAATATATGGCCGACTGCTTGTCATTTGTTCAACAGAAAAAGTATAATGTGTTAATACACATTGTTTGTTACAGGCCAGTAGTTTTACTCAATCATCAATACAGACATACCGAGGTGCAGAGAATACTTATGTCAATAATGTGAAGATACTGAAGGCCAGAACAAACTAATGTGAGGCCTTTAGCACATTTTAAAAAGAGACCACGAATTGAGAAAATAGATATAAATATTAAAACACGTACACATTTTTATTTGCAAAGTAATTCATTTCAAACAGTCCGATGATACGACAGATATGTCTGACATTCCAGTAATAGTGTTAAGTTGCTTTGGGTTTTGAATTTTGTGCAGTGGCAATGCCTTCAGTTTCAAATAACTTCGTATTTATGTAGCGGATCGGAATCACATGGACACCAAACTCCCATTGATTTCTGGCATTAAAATGATAACTCCAAATAAAGGTTATAATTAGCTTAAATCGTTTATCTTGAAAACCCAGTCGTTCATGAAAGTTGAGGCTATAGTAATAGTGCAAATGCAGAATCGATGAATCGGAATTGAGAGCTCACAAGCATTTAGCGTGGAGCCTTTTGCTACATAGTTACTTCTGCTACATAGTTAATCCGGTACTGAGAATACTTATGTCAATAAAGCGAAAATACTTATACACACGAGCGAACAGAAAGAAGCATTCAATAATTCAACATTTACATACGCATCTACGTGTGTTCGGGTTAATACGAATGCAAAAATAGGTTAGCATACACCCGAATTGACAAATTGATTAGTTATTTTCAATATAAAAGAAAATGCATATCATCGAATGATATATCTATATGATTATTAATCAACAAGTTCTCGATAGTATATATATATATATATATATATATATATATATATATATATATATATATATATATATATGTGTGTGGGTGGGTGTTGGTAAAATATTTAATTAAACGTTGACAAGCAAAAGTATCCACCCCACTTAGAATTCTTTTTATTCTGTTGCATTAAACTTATAGCCTAAATGGATTAAAACAATTTGACCATTGACCTAGACAAAATAGTCCAAATTGGTTAGGTGAAATCTTTGAAATATCTTGTTCAAAAATTTTAAAGAAAAAAAAAACTGAAAAATGGTGCATTATTTTATGTAGGTCCAGGACACAAATGAGGAAAAAAAACATTTACATTACAGGTTGCAATGAAGCAAAACGAGAAAAATATCAAGAAAGGGGCAAATACCTTTTCGCGCAACTTCAGTTTAACACTTAAAGTAGTCCTATGGACAGGTACACCAATGAACATGGTAGAACTTTCCTGCTCATTTAGGGTTATCTTTGGTCTCTTTGATGACTCTCTGATTAATGCCATCCTTCCTTGGTCCGTGAGTTTTTGGTGAGCGGGAATCTCTTTGCAAGTTCGTTGTAGAGCCATAGTCTTTCCATTTTTTAATAATTAATTTAATAGTGCTCCTTGGGATGATCGAAGTTTGGGATTTTTTCTTATTACCCAATCCTGATCTATGCTTCATCACAACTTCGTTCCTAACCTGTTTGGAAAGTTCCTTGGTCTTCATGATGGCACTTGCTAAGTGGTGTCCAATGCTCCGTAGTGTTGCAGACTCTTGGGCCTTTCAAATCTGCTGCAAACATAGTCAGATCATTTGGCTGGTCGTGCGGCACTCAGATTGCATACAGGCGAATTTCATTTAACAAATAATGATTTATGAAGGTTATTGGTTACATCTGGTTTCATTTAGGGGCTTAATTGGCAAAGGGGTAGAATACTTATCCATGCACCACTTTTCAGTTTTTTTTTAATTCTTTAAAACTTTTTGATTTTTGTGTAGGTTCACTGCATATTTCTTTTTAAAACCCAGTTAGATGACAGGTTGTTATACACCAAAAAGAAATTCCCGGGGCTAGGGTATAATACTTATCAAAAACTATTATGCCTCAAAACCATAACTAAAAAGTTTGGCTTTCCTTTTTCATACTTTTCTTAAATTTATTCAAGCTGTGATGCGAAATTTACCTATTTTCCTCTCTCTCTCTCTCTCTCTCTCTCTCTCTCTCTCTCTCTCTATATATATATATATATATATATATATATATATATATATATATACCCACACATATATAGAGAGATATAAACACAAGAAGACTTTATATATTTCAAAATTTCTTTATTTGAGAGTGCTCAATGTCTTGATTTATCTAAATTCTTCTTCGGCGTATATCAACTCCTATTCAAAACGAGACTAGCCAACCACATAAAATCATTCACTCATGAAAATTATAAAAATGACACCTCTCTTTCCAATTTTTACTGGAGACTTAAAAACAGAGGGAAGACGCCGACCGTAAAGTGGAAATTAATTGAAAAAAAAAAACAGCTTGTGAAAGTCAGTATTCGAAATGTCTACTATGTCTTGGAAAGAAATTCACTGTGATAACATTCAATTACAAAGACAATCTATTAAACTCAAAATCAGAGATAACAGTAAGACGCAGACACAAAAACGTAATTCATCCTCAAAAACTAGAAAGAAATATAACCTCGATTTGATAGTAACAGTGAAACTAACAACCCCAACCTCGACCCATCTGGATTATAAACCAGTTGATTTTAATCAACAAAGGAGAGCATGTACAAAAACATGAACGACGTATATAAATGAGAGTTGAAACACTCAGAATAGAAATAGATGAAATCAGAACAACGCAAATTTCAAAACCAGGATAAAACAATAATCCAACCAAAAGTTTTTAACAATGAAAAAGTAAACGTTAAGACCCAATATAACAACCCTTACTCGGAAAAAAAACTTACCCTAAAAAGTTTAACAGGAACATAAACTGAAATAAGTCTAAAACCGGAAACTAATATATATAATTATGTTTGCATTGTGGATATGAAGTGATCCGACAGAATGTAGCATTATCTCTTCAATTAAATGCAAGACACCACCTCTTCATCTTATGATAGAAATAACAAAATCCACCTTTCCCTGAAAAGGGACTATTCTAGCCCTTCAGTACCTTTCTTATCTAAGACAAGCCAAACACCCACAGAAACAGGAAACATATCCTCTGAATTCTCATAAACCCATCCCATTTCAAACCAATGTCACCCTCGTTTACACTGATACAAACACCTCCTGTCCCGCTCATACTAAACAAACAAACACAGAAATATTCACATTCTCCTCTTCAGCATCGAACATGTGAACAGGTTATTTTTCTCTGTGAACCGCCGAAATATTTTTCTCTTATAAAGATGGCTGTCCCCGTCGAAATGCATCGAACTATGCCCACAGAATAATAATTAAACATTTTGAGATGTACCGCCTATCTCTTGAGTTTTTCTCTTCACTTTTCAATTTTTATTTCATCTCTCTCTCTCTCTCTCTCTCTCTCTCTATATATATATATATATGTACACACACACACACACACACACACATATATGTATGTATATATATATATATATATATATATATATATATATATATATATATATATATATATATCAACACCATTGAAGCATTAACAATAACAAATTAAACGATACAGGATATACACATTATAGCGATATAAACAAAAATGAAACAAAACAAACAACTAATCAAGAAATCAAAACATATCAATTAAAAAAAAATAAAAAAGTAAACAATAAAATCCAATTAAACAGACCCCATAAGACTTGATTAAACAATTAACTTAGTAATTTCGATTTTAATGTACGAAAGATGTCCAACATTTTAAAACCGTATATATGACTTCCTCTTCTGACGCCCTTTTCTCCGTCACCTATCATGCCATACCAGTGCTGAGGAGTTTTTTGTAAAGATATTTGGCGATGAAACAGAATTCAGGGATTGAGATTCATGCCTTTCCCAAGGATATTAATTTCAAGTAAATATGCTGCTAACTATTACGCTACCACGCATCTTCCATACACATATAGACATGAAACTTCTTTGAATGTATTGCATATTATTCCATATAGTGTTATTCCAGAGCACCTCGTGTTGGTTCATTGAGCTCCGTGGAGTTGGATACTACGGAAGGGTTGCAATTGAAAAAAAACCTTTGCTTCCGCAAATTAAGACTGAGCATCGTTAGTGGTGAAACGGCCATAAGAATTGGGTAATAGACCAATGGGAGATTAAGATATACTCAGATGAATCTTCCTGTGCAATATTTCCATGTTCTGGCAGATTTACGTGTGGACGCAGCCTAAAGCCTAAAAGCTCATGATCATGACTGTCTCATTCCGACACTTGAGCATGAAAGTGGTTTTATGATTATTTGGGCGGCAATATCATCAGATTATCTTGGTCCTTCATTAACACTGGATGGCAGGGTAAACTCCCGGGACTATATGTCAATTTCGGCTGACCAGATGCATCCTATGGTATAAACACACTTTCCAAATGGCGGTGCTGTCATTCGGGACGATAATGAACCCATTCACACTGCTAGAGTTGTTGAAAACCGGTTTGAAATGCATGACAGTGAACGTCAACACTCGGAATGGCCTCAACAGTCACTACATGATATATAATTTCGAGCGTTTGTTGTGTCAATTGGATCAGCAATTAAGGTGTCAATTCCGCCTCCCCATGAGCATCCCTGAAGGAGCAAGTTTTACCCAAGTAATGGTTCAAGTTCATTCTAGATACTATCCAAAAGCTGTATGACTTGATTCCTCGGCGTATTGAAGTTTTTATTAATGCTAAAGGAGGGACAACCCCGTACAAAATATTTAGGAAAATTTGATAAAAATTGCTAATTAAAATGGTGTTTCCATTATTTTGTCAAATTTTATCTATCTATCTATCTATCTATCTATCTGGAAAACCGAAGTACAGTGGATCACAGGACACTGAATAATCATGCTTTTTATTTCATTTTATTTATTTATTTAATTTACAAATGCGAATACAGAACTGGACAACTATAACTTCATTTTCTCAAGTCAGCACATCCGTTACCTAATTTTGTAAAAGATTTGCCTGCTTGAGTATTGCTGTGCAGTGTACGATATTTCTATGCCAAAAGTAATATTCAGTGGTAGTCCAACTTTCGTTAGAGAGCCTCAACTATTTGCTAATTTCCAATCATGCTATATGAGTTTAGATTAAAATTTTGCGAGGATTATTGCTT
>OY735204.1:50865509-50965509 GCA_963457665.1 Thysanoteuthis rhombus | reverse complement strand
TCTGCTGACCTTTTTTTTTAATGAGATACTCACGGTGACGCTTCAAGTAGTGCGACTTGTGAAACACTCGAGATCGAATAACCCAAGCACGCACGCGTACATGCACGCTCGAACACACTCACACACACACGCACATACACACGCACATACATATGCGTATACGCACTTTTGCATGTTCAGACTAGTACGCCAGAAAACTAAATAAGATAAGGTATATTGTCTCGCGCCAATCTTCTTAGCCTGGAGAGCCTAGATTGAAAAACAGAGATCGAAATACTTGTTTTCATCTGGTGGAGGTATGCAGTCTCTGAGTTCTTCTCTAATTCTCAAATGTTATAATGCCTAATTCAATATGAGTGTGAGACACCTGACCATCACTGACTGTAGCTCAGTGATTGCCGGTAAAAGGCAGGGCAACAAATACAAATTTTTAAAGGTTGTCAGATTCTCCATTCTAAAAATAGCGTATTTTAATACTTTCAATGCTATTTGCATTCTGCAGTTATACTCTCTCTTGTAACACCACAGACGAGTCGATAAACTGGATCATATAGTGATGTATAATTACTTCAGGGGGGTATAGGAAGTAAAGTACTGCTATAAAAAAACTGAAGATCTTCGTCTTACGCAGTGGTAACCCAGGAATGCTATCTACAATGATCTCCGTAGAAAAACATTTAAAGTGTTAAGATTTGTTAACCATGTGATTTAACCTCGTCACGAACTCCTTATCTCTTGCAGACTGCAAAGTTACGTCATAAAAAAACCTATCCCATCCTTTTTATCTAGTTAACAATCGATTGTCCGCGCGTATACAATCAGATTGTATTACAGACTCACCCGACAGAGTTATCCTTTTGGGCAATTCCTCCCACTTAAGTCTTCTTTCAACAACCCGATTTTTATATACTTCAGCCAGTCACCAGCTGTGGTGAGCATCTCTATAAATTTGAACTGGGAAGAAACGCCTCTTTTTAAAGTTGAATAAAGTTTTGAAAGAAGAAACGAATAGAATTCACACTTAATCGCTATTAAATGCTGAAAGGGTGAAACTGACAGAGAGAGAGAGAGAGAGAGAGAGAAAGAGAGAGAGAGAGGGAGAAAGAGGGAGAGAGAGAGAGAGAAGGGGGAAGAGTATCATCGTTTATAAGGACTCGCTTAAAGGCTATCTTCACCAACGTTTAGGCTCAATGTCTAGTCATTTCCTTTGTAATCCAGATCTATATCGGGGGATGCAAACCGCGCTGTAACTAAACGTGTCATATCAGGGATGTGAATCGTGCTCTAACGAGTTATATAAGTGTTGCCTGTACCAATATATCAATTGTGTCTTTGATTTGCATGATATATATAGCGCCATAATATCTAATTCAGTGTAAAACATGAAAACCTTTGAAAAGTTTACTTGAAATGCGTTAACAGTTATTTGGAAATAATTGACTGAAACGATGTGAATTGAAAAAAGATATTTCACATCTTTAATGTTCAACTGTTTTAATGTCATCCTTAGTAGCACCGTAATATTAAGTATGTATATATATATATTTTTCGGCAAACGTTCTACTCTATTTAGATTTTATTTGTGACATTTCTGCCTTTCTGCTCAACACCGTTTTCGAACTGAATTAGGGGCATTACAATTTCTTGTTAGAAATTGTTTTGTCATCCTCGTGACACAACTGTCATTCTTTCCATGGGCGGAAGACAAAGTTGCGTTGTTATCAGGTTCTCGTAATCTCGGTTCACGAGTGTTTTTTTTTTCTTTTTTGCTAATTGTACTTCAAGTGGTCCCCTTATCTATGTCTGAATTTTTTTCTAATTTTTTTGTCTAATTTTGTTGTATATTTAGAGTCTTAAAGTGCAACTACTGAAATTGGCCGTGATGCCCCTCACTATGTTCTGCAGCTCCTGAGTTTGACCAATGCTCCTTCATACTATTCTGTTGATATTCAATACTCCTTGTTAGTATTTTTTTAAAACTTAGTCTCACTTATGTAAATTGCTTTAGATGAGCAGGAAGATTGGTAAACTCCCGGGTGACTTTGTGGTGATAGTTTTGATTTGTTATTGAATAAAGTTGTATTAAGGTTCGGATGTGGAGAGAATATCAGTTTAATTTTATTTTTAGAATTCCTTTTGGAGTTTTGGGTCGATGATAGGGATCCGTAAAAGTTTCACAAATGTGATGTACTTACTATCGGGATTTTCCTGTGGTTGTTGATTTGTTCATGTAGAGCACTCGTTTGCGATCTTTTCCAGAAATGTCTTCTCGTCTTCATTCTCATGGAAATCATCGATAAGGAACTTGGATTTCTTCTGGTATGTGCAATAGGGAACACGTTATTTGCTCTCTAGGTAAAGGATGCTTTTGATTATACTTGAATTGATATTTTTGGTTTTATTCTTATGTTAGTGATTACATTTTTTCTGTAGATAACATCTTTTCTGTAGATATTGAAGTCATAGTGACCTGATATGTTACTGATAATGATTATATCAAGGGAATTTAGTCTCTTTCTCAATTGCGTATAGAGGGATCTTGGCTATACAATATCTTCAAGAATTCTTCTGGGTCTTGATGGTTTTGGAGGCGGGCATGATAGTCGTCTGCGTATCTTTTGAAGGTCGTTGGAGCGATGTTGGATGTTAGTGCTTGTGTGATCGCTTTTTCTTTTATCGTTTGTAGGTAGCATTCTGAAATAACTATTCAAATAAAAATAAATGGCCAAGGTCTCTGTATCTAATGCACAATCAAAGAACACAGAACAACTAAATTTCCTTAAAATAAGCAAGACTGAAATATCAGAAAAAAAATCAAATGAAGTATTACGTTCATTCCTCACAGTGAAGCATGTATACATTTACTTTTCTGTATCTTTTGAAAATGCAGAAAGCCTGTTCTCGTGATAATAAAAGTCTTTGAGATGTAAAACTTGTTTTTCTCTTAAATACTTTTCATCGTCTAATTGCCAAATTACCAGTATATATAATATTGGCTGTATTGTAGACAACTGCACATCTGCCATTTTGTTCTTTTCTAAATGCCCCCGTGAAAAATCGATTTTGGTTCTTACTCAATTAAAAAAAAAATAATCAAGTATGCTAATCCTCTATTTCCTTGCGTAAAGAATCCAGTAAGGATCCTTGTAGTTCACAGGATTATAGAAAAATAATAAGCATAAGTAATTCAGAGCCATTGCCTTTACATTTGTTATATAGCTTTATTACATAGTATATGCTTTAAGTACGTCAAAGGTAGGTATAGATTTATAAAACAAGAAAAGAGCCTCGTTAGTTATCGGGTTGAACAATAATTTATATAACCAGGATCAACTGAACCAATTTCATTCAGGAATATGCTTTTAATGATCTTCACCACTGCCCAGAGTGTCATTTTTAGCATTACAGTCAGTCATTTTCACAATCACTTCCAAACACGTCTATGCAAGCCAAGTCGTGTCTCCTACATGGATACCTATAGGTGGTTCAATGGCTTTACTCTGACACCTGACCAATTCTACAAAGACCTGTTGGGCAGGTGGAACCTTCGTGGTGGTAGATAGTATCTCATCACTTTCATTTTGATAATAACCATGTTTGGGGGGCAATCTATTGCTTTCTGTCAGATGCATTCAAAACAGATGCCACCATAGGCCAGGTATGCTTGTTGCATGGAATTCCAATGGGCGATAAATTAAGCATACAAAGTTGGCCAATGCATCCTTCACATCCTTCGTTTGGTCACCTTCTTCTATCAGTTTCATCAGTGCTGAGATGATGTTACTGTCAAATTTCATGTACTTCAGAAACCACTTGGTCCTGCTTACTCCAGAGAATCTCCCAACATTGTCTGCTCAAGTGAATGCATCGAATACTTGTAACGCTGCTGCCTTGTCTCGCCCCGATGAACTTCCGAATTGTCTGATCGTGGCGTGTTTGTTGATCCTGTTGTTGCGTGCAATAGTCAGAACCGAGACATTGATATCTTGGCTGGAGAAGACCACCCGTGCCTCAGGACAGTGCTGCGATCAATGTTTCAGCCTTTTCATGGTTGCAGTTACTTCTTGTTCGGCCTGATGCTGATGTGATGATCAAGTTTGTATCATCCTCGAGTTCTACTTGTACAAGGTATTCAGTTAGACCAGTGTTGGTCTATTCGTGAGATAGTGTCCCATTGGTATGTGTTTAGTGTTTGTATTGTCAGCGATTTCGTACTGAATGGGAAGTTTGCCTTGTTTTCTGCTTCAACGAGTCAATAATGTAGGTGTCCAAATCCACCGATTGGTCTGACTGTAACAATTTGCTCCTTGTTTCCTGTCAAGAACATGGCTTCTACACTTCTATGGACGTCTGCCATGTACCATGATCAAAAGCGTTAGTATCTTATCGGATCTAGAGCTAAGAAGTGCCTAGTGCCCCTCCAGTTTGCTGATGGGGAATTAGACCGGATTTTCTTGAAGCTTTGACGAAGAACCTGATGGTTTGAACACGGCAGAGGCAATTTTTTTATTGACTCGAAGATTGCATCAAAGCATTTGCTGCTTCCCATGTTTTTAGCTACTTAATGACATCTGCGTCGGTAAGGTTTTTTAGGCAGGCGGTCATTGACTTTAGCAATATATTCTGGGCTTGTGATGGTGTCAACTGCTGATCTTACACGCTTCCTTGACTTCATTCACTAGGTTTTGGTTGATGGATTTGAGGTTTGAACTCTCTGTGAAGAACTTGTCAAAGAGAAGTTCATGTACATATGATTGTGCGCACAAAGTGTAAATTATGTTTAAGAAAATCCAACTAAGTTTTCTTTGATGTTTATGCATTGAAAACATTCATTTTGGGCCTGCTCAGAAGACCAGAAAGTCGGATGTTTCGAGCGGGAAGATTGCGAATGTTTAAATACTATTATTCCAGGATCAAATTATTGTATCTGATCCAATCTTGGTAATTTGTTCAACAGGGGATTCTAATTTAAGTAAATACAATAATTTTTATGTCAAAACTTTGTCTTTTTCAAGGGGAACGAAATGCTGGCCATCGTTCAAACTAAATTATTACTTAGGAACAAAGTTTTAGGCGAAGCCCAGACGGTTGGTTAAACAGCCTTGATGAAAACATAGGATTAGCCTATTTAATTATGTTTTTAGGTTGACTAAAAGCCAAGATAGCACAAATTGTTCTTTATAGCGGCCATTTTGAAAATCCTGGTGGTCAACACGATTTCTCAATTGTATCACATGGGAATGAACTGTTTGACATAAGGAGGAGGATATCTGTCAGAATGCTTTGACAAGTACAGCAAAAAAGGTTACCATTTCTCATATCAATTTAAAAAATAATTACAGTAGAAATCATGAATTAATTAAAAAGTAAAGAAAACAGATCTAATATCTTATGTAGATTGATTTTTATTAGATGCAGCTTGGTCAACCATTACTTGTTTTTTGATATTTTTACCAGTATTTCTTTTCAAATATTCAAATCGTCAGTCTGCAGCCATCAGTAAACAGCGCTGTTTCTTGGGGTGGAAAGGATGTGAGCTCAAGTCCTGCCTAGAGCTGAGTAGATGCGTTGAAAAGCAAATGAAGTTAAGATGAGAGAAATATCACTACAAAAAGTAAAATTAAATTTAAAAAAATCATCAAGATCAACTGTCTACCAAGTTATTTCTGTATTCTGTTGACAAAAGCAACCTGACATTAAATAGTAATTGAGACAATTGCCACCTGTTGGCTTCCAAAATAGCTTCTAAGATGGCGCATCCGTAGATCGTCATCTTGTTGAACCATATTCAAACTCTACATCAACGCTTCTTAAATAATGATTCATCCAAGGGAAATGAAGTTATATTTCAAATGAATGAAACTAAAAGGATAGATATGGAGTGAATGAAGCCCAAGAAGTGCTTGATTAATTTATTCCGATATTTGCATTTTTCTATAATCGAAAAAGTATTTTAGTGGTAAGTATGCTCAATAAAACATTGTTTCTAGGAATCTAAGGTCTAAAACAAACTTCATGTATAAACTAGAAAAATTCTGATGATTTTCTGAGATATTATACGTCGATCTTTGTTTTCTTTACGTGTTTTTAGAATGTTCATGAATTTAAATAAAATAAATACTCAAGAAAATGATCTAATGTGTATGGAAATTTGATCGTGGGTAAATGAAATTTTGTGATAACGGCTCAAGGATGAATGACACTTAGATAGTTTATGAGGGTCGCCGTTGTAAGCAGGACTACGTTGTCGCCAGACTATACCTATTAAGACATACCAGGTTTCTTCTCACCTGGCCGCCAAAGAATGTCAATTTGTCGTTCAAAGTTCAGAGTCTTGCAACGCCCGATGATAAAACAACGGAGATCATCAAATATGTAAATATATTACCCGCTCTTTATTCCTTTTTGTTTGTTTGTTTTTTTTTTTTTTTTTTACCGTGAGGACGGCTTTATCAAATTTGGCCCACATCAACGTGCCTCTGATAACAACAAAAAATTAAGGTGACAATGTTGAAAACGTTGAAAAGATTATGAAGAAGGCACAAAAAGAAAGTCAGAGGTGGTTATGAATTAGAAGATAAAGCAAATGACATAATTCTTTTTTTTTTTAATAAAATAAAAGTCCTTCAGCATAGCTGTGGGTAATGCTAAGTGGCAGAGCTATGGACCGATCTTTGACAAGGTTAATTTTTCTTGTTCGAATTTTATTAAATGGCGAATTATAATCATTACGTATGGTTTGTCGGGACTAACTTTCCCGCATTTTTTCTCGTGATTTTCGATCGTGTACTCTCAGGCCTTCATCGGGTGTCTCTTGTGATCTCGAATGCTGTCATGCCATGTGACAACATGAACATCCTCTGTCATACATGCCTCGTTCAGTCTTTGTATTTTTGTGCTTTAAGGATAGTCTCCTCCTAACCTCGTGACCCTCTGTTGAACTTCGCGCGCTTGCACTGCTCGGGCTATTCTTATGGAATCCATAGTTTGTCGCTTGCATTTTTCAGATTGATGGTTCCAACGAGCTATTAATGTCGTTACTTGGTCTACTGATTGAGTCATCTGAGTATAGTATCTGAGTAGGTTTCTCTGGCTTTCTCATTAGCCAAAGCTTCGCCCATCAAGTTTTATGCTAGATTATTCAGTGGACGGCCAAGTTATCATAAAACAAACAATTTCATAGGCAAAAAGGATTCTCGATAGAGTGAACGTGGTGAGGCTAATGTTGGCTTCGTCATTCGACCTTGCTTAATTCTGAAACTGAGTTATGTCGTGGTAATAGCAATAGACATTGAAATAAACATTGACTTGTGATGAAGAATAGAAAACATTTCTATGACTCTCTTCGAGGGGTTTTGAGCTCTATTCTTATAGATAATAAAAATATCCCTTGGAGGGATTTCAATATGAGAGTGTGGGGGGACTGACATACCTGAACTAGCTTGTGTAGGAATTGGTGTTGGTAAAATTAACGGTAGCAGCTTATTGCAGCTGGAATTTTGCACTGGGTTCAACTTTTCCATCTCGAGTACACAATTTAAACATAAGAGTGATCAAATCACTACCTGGGTGCACTCTTGGACTATGACATTGTCTGTAAGTGAGACATACAGAATGTCTGTAATGTAAAATATACGTGTGGAGCAACCGCTGGACAGATCACGCTTTAATGAGGGCAAACTTTGCCTTTTCATAAGGCCAGCTGCTCGAAACCACAATACTGTCAAACTTCCTGAACGCCTGGATGTCGCTAAGTGAATCTTCCAGGGGTAAAAGAAGAGCTAAAATGGAAGGTTGCAAATGTTATTGACACTTCTTGAAATGCTGTTCATGGTCAGTTGTATAATGCAGCCAAAGAAACTCTCGGTACAACATAAAAAAAGTCGGGACTAATTTGATGAGAATGGTCATGCTAATATTGATATATTCACAGCTAAAATGAGACCCAGAAATTGATGTTGCAAAATGATTTGTTTGAACACCATAGACAATGACCTAATGGAGCAGTTCAAACATGTCAAGGTTGAAGCTCAGTGTGCATTTCACAAAATGCAAATAACTCTAAAAATACAAAATGCAAAGAACTATAAGCAAGCTTTTGGTTAAAAAAACAACAGCTAGAATCACTCTTCCTAGGTCCAACGATGTCAGCAATCACCTTACAATTATGAGAGAAACTTCCCAAAGGAGTATTTTAACGAATTAACCAATAGAAAGCCAAGTGTTGATTCTAATGCTCTGGATGATTTCCAGCAGATACAACTGAATAAGTGGCTGAGGAGTTTAACAACTTGTAAATAAGCTCAACTTTAGTAAAGCTGTTGGCAAAGATAGAATATTTGCTGAAATATTCCGTTTTAGTGTTGAACATGTAGCTCAAGTCATTCATGCTTTGATCTTAAATATCTGAAGTGTAGGCAGTGTTCCAAAGGACTTGGTGGATGCCATCTTGCTTTTCCTGCATAAAGGAAAAGGTGTACGGGAAAGGTGTGGGAACCACAGCGGAATATCCCCTCTTTTCACTGCGGAGAAGATTTAGACAGGGATGATATTATCGAGAATCAACATCTACATTACCAAGACAATCTCACCTGTGTATCAATGTGGTTTTAGACCCAACAGGGGAACAACTGACATGATATTTACAGCATGTCAGATTCAGAACCTTACAAATGCCTTTGGCTCTGTGAATAGGGAATGTCTACGAAAATTGATCTCTCCTAATCCTTCCATGATGGGATGGAGGCTTGAGTGAATATTGGTGAGGGAATTAAAGTTGAGGTAAAGAATGGTGTCAAACAAGGTGATCTTTTAGTGCCAATTCTTTTCTCAATCCACTTCTTATCGTTGTTCTCAATGCATTCAAGGACATTGACTCAGGTATATACTTAAGATACCGATCCACTGGCAAGGTTTTCTTTGGTGGCTAGACTAAGGTCCAACAGTCTATGGTTCGTAGCCTTTTGTCACGTAGACGATTGTGACATCGTTGCACAGACATCATATATATATATATATATATATATATATATATATATATATATATACGTGTGTGTGTGTGTATATATATATCTGTACATATATAAATATATGTAATGAATATATGGGTATGAAATAATAGTTAATCCGAGAATATGAGAGTAAAATGACAATATCAGAATACTATTTGAGATAAAAGATTCTTTATTTCAACGTTTCGTTCATTTCGGGCTTTTGTGAGAAATGGAGGTGCTACAAGGGAATGGGTGTTTATGTAGTTGGTTTATATGATTTCAGAAAGTTTTACAGCGTAAAATTTACTCTGTTTCACACCGTCAAGATATTCAAATGATAATAATATAATGGTTCAACTTATATATATATTAATGCATATATGTAAATATGCATTTCTGATTCTGATGAAGGGCAAGGGACATCTTGTTTCCCTTTTTGGAGGATTGGCTCTCCCCATAACAATGATAAGAACAAGAATAAGAACAATCCTCACCAAATTTAGGGCTGTAAACTCTTCATTTTTCGTCTATTTCGTCATGTTAAACCAGCAGATATATGAAATTGACTTTTCCTTCTCATATTTCGAAATCACGACTAAGTGATTGCTAGGCGGCTCCTTTATCGAAATTATTTGTCTATTTACGAATTCATTTATCATATATACAATATAAAACGTGCAGTAGTCATCTTCAGTTTGAATATAAAATGTTGTGGAGTTTGATCCTGCCGCAGCCAGGCATGTTATTAAGTTTTTCATGTTTCTACACAAGGAGGCACAAGCTTGGATTCACTGAGTGTTAGAACAGCCCCAAAGTCTCATGAGACCTAGCGCTTTCGGCTAAACAACTAGTCATTTTCCAGGCAGGTAAAAAACTGAGGTGCTAGTGTATTTTTCACAATTTTATATTTCAATCACGCTATAGCCGGCTTAGCCGTTGATGCGTTGATGTCATGTGGTGAGCGATGGGCAAAGTAAATTCCTAGATGGTGGGGGGGAGGTAATTGCCGGATACATTGAAAACACCCTGACCCTAACCGAATATGATTTTTCATTGAGTGTTGGATTCCTTGTTTTGATAATTAAGGCTTCTTTTTTCCGGTTCATTTTGTACAGTATGTGAGTGTTATGAACGTGTATTTCATGCATAGGACTTCTAAAGCTACATGTGTATTTGTGTGGTGTCTTATGGCACTCTGGTCCGAAAGGTGGCAAGTTAGGCGACTGTCCATTCAATAAGTTGGTCGTTGTGTATCCAACGTGAACATATAGGCGTTGTTTTTGATAGAGTATACATTCCTCTGAGAGACAGGTGAACTTATAAATGACATTGGTCTGACTAATGGGAGATTTTTGTCGAGAAGGGTTATTGCTTATGAGATTATCAGTTTTGAATATTTCATAACTGATGATTAATTTGATACTTTTTTTCTGATTGAATAGGAGTGGGGCATTGTCGTATTATACGTCTAAAAGCAGGTTCATTGCATTTGTAATTTTTGGTATATTTGGTTGCAATTTAAAAGGTTTATAATTTGAAAAAAAAAATTGTTGTTCATAGTTTTATAATCATCCTAAAAGGAGAAGTGCTGACAGAAGTGGACAAGTTCTTGAACCATCCACACGTATACTAAACCGACCTGGTGTCATATTATATTCACGTGGGGAGGCGGCTAAATACCCGCTTCCAATGTATAGATGTAGCAATCACCTTGGAGCTGAAGAACCTCCTTCTGTTTTTGGAGATAGTTGTGAAACGAGAAAAAACAAAAAAAAAAACAAAAAAAACACAAAAAAACAACAACAAACCCCCAAAAAACCCCAAAACAAAATACAAGGCTCAGCGACCAAGCTGCAGTAATTGAGCTGTTGGTTTCAATGTTTCCAGTCAAAACAAACTTTTCTATCAAGGCTGGAACATGCCACAACGTATGACTCAAAATGGGAATTGCTTACTCGTTCGCTTTCGTCCTCACATGATAGGGTACATTTCCCATTCCCCTTATATGCACTTGTTTCCTTTCTGCTTACCTATGCCGGGTGGGATGCAGTCGAACACATGCTGACGAGGGGATTGTAAAAAAAAAAGTAAAGAGGCAGAAATTCTCACTGTGTTGAGCACTGCTCCCGTAATTCTGTTTAAAAAATCAGTTTAGTTAGTATGCAGATATAACTTTCAGCTACCCTTGCAACTCTAATAAAACTAAGCGGATGCCGCAGCTCATTCGATAAAAATGTTGACTCTGTAATTAATCGGGGCGGCACTAATACTTTCTTGATTTATTTTTATTAGTTGAAACATTTTCATTCGTTATCTATAAGTATTTTTTCACATCCTAATTTTAGTTGCTTCTCGTTACAACTAATCGGACCGTCAGTCTACGGCAGTGAGTAAACAATGCGCAATGGAAATAAAGGATAAACTCCAAACGAGACTCTAACTGACTTCTCTTTTATCTCGGGACGTTATTGCACTATTTACTCACCGATGTTGATTTCAAATGCTAGTTTCTAAGGCTGACAGAAGATTATCCTAACACGATTTCACTACCCCCGCTAACGGTCAGCACATTTGTGTACTTGTAAAATCCCAAGATCGGAAAATACAAAAGCCAAAGAAATCGTGAAACAAGTTTGAACAGTAAAAAGTTATATGAAAAAATCCGAAATCTTGGGTCCGAATTCTGTTAATTTTGAAGGTGAATAAGTGTCTTAAAACGAACTTTTCGAAATGTATCGGATACTTTCTGTGTGTGTGTGTGTGTGTGTGTGTGTGTGTGTGTGTGTGAATGTGTACATATATAATGTATGATAAATCACCGAACAGAAAGGTATAATGAATCACTTATTCAATTCTTCCAAATGTTCAAACATTCAAAATGAACAGCGTTCCTATGAAACATTGATCGGAATGTTGTTATTTGTGCACAAAATACACACCAAACGTAGCATCTTACTCAGTGTTTATTGAAGCGCTGTTAAATTAATGATGGCAGTTATCGTCTGCATTCAGAAATCACTCCCAATTCTGTTTTATTTCGATCGACATTCTCTCTTCACTCCTCTGGGATAATTCGAAAGAAAAACACTCGGCGACTTGGTTTGCTAGCTTAACAAACAAAGTCGGCAGATACTCCTGAGTCCCCTGACTTCAGCGCTATTTTGAGATTCTTTCTTCTGCTATCAGAATGTCTACAATTACGGCATATCATCGGCTTAAAGCAACAATCCATTTAGCTGATGTCGTTTTTAAGATAGGACGCTTTCAAGCATCGATATTTCCGCATGCACTCGTGTATAAGTCGACCTTAGATTTATGGTAAAAAAACCCATTAATTCATAGTATTCTCTTTGTAAAAGTCGACCCCAAATGTTTGGTGGGGGTAATCACGGCATGTAGGTACAATACCATATTGTATGAGAAAGTACATATTTCCAAGTTCATGATCTTATTTATGGAAGACGTTGCGCATCTTTTCATTATTGATTGGTGTATACTCTATATGTTTATGACTTGCTACTAGTAACTATCAAATATCACTCATTTCCGAAGCTCAGGTTTGCTTTTAGTCATTTGCATTATGATTGAATCTTAACCTTAAAAAATTACTATTCATGTACAGGTCGACCACTAATATTTCGCCCCAAAATGCGACTTTAAAAACTGAACCTATGCATGAGCATATAGTGTATATCACCTATAGAAATTGTTGGCCACTATCAATACTACTATGACGTCACCTCCTATCACTTCTTTTCTTATTCGGTGAAGTTCCAAGTGTATAAATGGAGGAGAAAGTTGAGTAATCGATGAGCCTTGAGTTTCAAGTTTCATTTTTATGTGGAATCGCATTTGGCACAGGGTCCCATTCGGAAGAGAAGATGAAGTCATGGTGGACAGAAGTGGGAGTGAAGTCGTTTGTGAGTGACCCAGTGAACTGGAGTTACGGTTCAAGTAACCAAAAGTTCTTTATTACTTCGTGCGACTAGAGAATAGCAAAGCCACAAATATATACTACGATCGGCCAACTAGCCGATATGATATAGACGACAATGAAATCAGTGGATATAACATAAATAAAATCTTTTAAGGGCCTGCTGGTGAAAAAAGGCATTTTTGTTCAGAGCAGTGATTCTCTAACAAGAAGCACTTGGATTCCCGGGGAGGAATCCCCTATAGGAGATGAATTTCAGCCAGGGAAGGAATAGGGAGGAGTTTCAGCCTGGGCGGATGCATGATGGTGTAAAATTACTATATAGCAATTCTAAATGGAATAGTAATCGAGATGACTTGGGATCGTAAGTGGAGGAGAATATGACCTAAGACTCTAAGAACCACTGGTTTAGAGATAATGTCGGACATTTTTTATTTTAAAGGGAATTACAAGTTTCGCATTTTTAGTTGGTTATTTGTTAACCACCATGGAACAATACTAATAATATTGTTTCCACAACCAATGAAAGCCATGATTACTGAATAAAAGCATATTCAAGAAAAGGATCAATTAAAAAGTTGAATACGTTCGCTGCTTCCTTGAATAGCGCAACAAAATAACTATGCCCTCTGCTCAGTGCTGCAAAGCAGAAACTGAGTCTAGCGCTCGTCGTGGCTATTTGCCTTAAATATAATCGTGGAATGGACTCAATTATACATAAAATCTGTACTCAATAAGTCACAAAATGCATGTATGTGTCGTGTGGCTCTAAAAGGGTTTAGAAATATATTGTTGTTGTTTTTTTACGGGGATGAGTCTCAAAAGGAATTACACGATCATTTATTAACCCATCTTTAAAATGACAAAATGACAACAAACGTTTTTACAAATATATTAAAAAATCAGAATCGCATGCGCATCGGCACAAATTCTCAGAAAATCGCAAATTTGCCGAACGCCCAAAATCAAAATGATTTCTTCCAGAGCTTTGACTGTGAGCCAATCAACATATAACTACTTTTGAAAAGAAAAATCATCATCATTATCAGTCTTTTATCGTCCGTCGTTGGATATAGACCTTCCCCAGGATTCGCTAGACCCCTCTATCATACTTTTTGAACTAATCCGTCTCTCCATCTTGTATTCGGCCGGCTTCGGTTTCGCTTATGATCTCTGGGGATCCACGTTGTGAGTCGTGATGTCCAGTAATTATCTGCTATTCTTGCGACATGAGCAGCCCATTGCCATTTGAGTTTTCTGAAGGATTCTATGATGTCCCAGACTCCTGTTTTCCCCCTAATATATTGTGTTGTCTTGTGATCTCTCAAAGTGAGGTTGAGCATGATTCTCTGATTCTGTCTCAGAAAATAGATACTGTTTTTTTATATTGTTACAAAAATGGTAAAATATAACCTTAGAATAATGTCATTCATGCTATTAAAAATAGAATCTGGAACGGAAATTTGGTTGCATCAACTCCAATAAAGATACAAATGAACCATTAAAAAATCAAATCTAAACAATTTGGGGTGGAAATCATCATCACTTATTCAGGGGTAGATTCCTCATTTTGAGTACCGGGAGGCGATTTCGAATGGAAATCTTTACAAGTGAATATATGAAAAAGAAAACAAAGTTAAAACATCAAAAACAAAGTAGTAATATGTGATCAGGCATTTTTCACTTACATTCCCAGTCGTATCTCTTATTAAGATAACAGCTTTCTTTCTTTGTTACGAAAGCTGTCCATCTCTCTTCAAACACTCTCTCTTCAGGTCACCCAATTCCTTACAAACGCTGTTAACCTATTCAAATGTGTTCTCACATGGAAATTTCCCCCCTTCTTAGAACTGTCGACTCACGTCGCAGTTGATAATTAATCAAAGAAATCAACTTAAGAACCGATTGTGATGAATAAGACCGAAGACATCTTTCTCATATAAGATGAAAAACAAAACACTCTTTGATTTTAAAATTGATTTATTTGGGATTATTTGTTGTTTTTTTTCAATGAAATATCCCAATCTAGATCAAAGTTTCTTTATCCTTCCCCCCAATAATCCCGTTTGGTTAGCTTTTTATTTTAAGCAATCGGCCCCCGAATATTCTTTATGAAACTAAAATGACATTTTGCATACATTTCTTTTATCAAATGTGACCCTCCTGCTCTAAATTTCCATACATTTGATGCTACATTTCCAATATTTCAAATTAACTTGTTTACATCTGATAATTGGAGATTCAGGGTAACCTACGCTTCATTGCACAAGGAAATAACATGCCAGGTCATTGCGTAAAGAAATAACGCGATAACAAAACGGAAATTAATAATGTAAACAATCTTTTCAAAGACATTTTGGAATTCATCAAGTGGGAGTTGCTTTCCCCTTATTTTTGACTTTACTGACATGAAATAACAGATGGCATATTTCTAAAATAGAAAAATCCATTTATATGTGACAATCTATCGGACCCCAGTCACAGCTGAACATTCGCCATCTTTGAAACAATATTGGCCCTATAGAGAATGACTGATCTAGATATATGAAGAAAAAAAACTACGAAACAACTGTGACTTACTCGAGTTGAGATGAGGAGGGAATCTGGATCCCCTCCCCTCGTGGATTCACGCCTGCTATTCTGAAGAGCAGTGATTTTCCCGCTCGAGGTATTGTCGTTGACATTCGGGTGCTGAGAATTGTGGGAAAATCTCACGACATTGCAACTTCTGCTTGTGTAGTGAAAACAGAAGGTTATTAAATAGTAATGGAAATAGAAATTGATACATAAAATAGCATAAATAGATGAACAATAATAAAAGCGACATACACAAATGATTTATGGTAATTTTTATTGAATTACTTGACGCTACGTATTGAGAACTAGTCTAGGACAGCGTCTGACTGTTTGTCTACTTGAGTTGTTTGTTTTGTGGTTTGATTAATGTACTTGAGTTCTCCGTTTCATTCTCTTTCCCAAATGATTAAACCTCATTGAACATAACTCATTTGATAGGAGCAAACAACAGGTTTTCAAACAGCAACACATGCTTTAACATAACAGGGGTGGATCCTGGATTTTGAGCAGGCTGGGGGTCCGAAAAGAATTTGTTTTAGATTCACATGAACGGAAAACGTTGAAGGCTATATTGAAAAAAAATTCCGAAGAATTTTTTTTGCTTTCAATGAATAAGACCTCAGATACCTGTGACAAAGTGCCAGTCTGTAGAAAAGAAGTTTTCAGGAAAGGGGTTCTTTTTACAATGTAACTATGTTGCTAAACTTGACCGTTATTTACTGCCATTTTTTACAGAAGTACAGCTAACATGAATTAACTTCGATTTGGTTCGAATCTATTTCTTTTATGAATTTTGTTATTCCTTTTTATTTTTCAAATATCTGGTGCCATTTTAACATGGGGCATGCGCAGGTCTATTGGAATTTGAAAACTTTAGACCCGCACAGGCCCAATGTTAAACATTGTCCAAGCTTCATGATGTTTGAAAATAAAAATGAATAGGAGAATTCATAAAAGAAAAACATTTTTCTTACATCAGTCATCTAGTCGCTTCCATATCATGTCATCTCAAGGCAATACGAAAGGTTGAGAATCTGGGGAAATAGATCTCGCACGAACTGAATGAAATGTTCCCCGACGGTGCCAAGCCCCACATCTCTTAGCGGACTATATTTAGGCTTAGGTACTTTTGTAGCCGAATATCATGGCCCAAGACTGACGTGTAACCGACTACGATTTTCAACTTGTAAAATACGTGCTATCTCTTTGAAAACCTACAAAGAAGCATATTAATGCAAACAATGTTAGAAGTATGGAAAGCTGTCAATGATAAAATTTTGAATTTCCTGCTCGTAAACTGAGTCATTTCTGTAAAATCAACAAACAGGAAACAAACAATGCAAGATGAATATAACACAAGAAATGGAAAAGTTGAAATATGTAGACAATTCTACTGTAGTCTTGTTCTTTAAAAATCCATTTATATAATGAACATACTGATTTTCTAGGTTCTCTGTCCGTAACTAAGCACTCTTCCACTTTAAAGTAACAGATTTGCTAATAAAAATATCTCTTACCCACCATTTCAAACAATGGATTCTTCAACCGTGACGAGTTTATTTTTAGTTTCTTCTCTAAAATAATCATGTATTGGTATTCAAATGCCGGTGGTCCATGTTTTTGGAAAGGTCGCTTTATGCCTCTTTCCCGCCTTTTTTCGAAAAAAAAAAAAACGACAATCGAAAGTAATGTTCAACTTTTGCTTTGCAGCGAGCTATTAAAGAAGCAACGCGCATCCTTTTTCTCTCTCGTCTACATCCCAAACTCTTGTACTTCCGCTCAGTCTGACATACCATTGTAACCATTTAGGGGTGTGTGTCTGAGGACACTTAAGAAATTTCACATATAGATTAATGGTACTTACTTCTTCGCTTTATGTCATTTTGGCTTACGTAATATTTCTATTTATTAATAGGAAAGCTTTGCTTTCAGATAGCTTGGAAATCTGTGGCCTGTTTTTTTTTTTTTTTTTCTTTTCACGGGGATTTACTCATCAATAATAACTACCAAAAGCAAAACGGCTACTATACGTAGATTGTTGAAAGAGTTACTAGAACTTGTGTCGTGGGATGGAATCTTGCAAGTTTGAGACACGATAATAATATGACCTCAGGCACAGGATTGCAGCCCCGAGACAAGGATATGGACAGATCAAGAAAGGACATTCTTGGTTCAATGAGCAAGTATGCAGAACACAGAATATACGGTTTGGTTGGTAATAATGAATTGACCGTCTCTATGTTGTGTATGGTGTTTTACAGAGCTGAATCAACATGCGATAAACAGAGAGTCGATTATGTTCAGGGGGAAAGTGGGCGGTGATAGTTATTGACACACAAGCAACCATGTACGCATCCACTTACCTTATTATATTTAAATGTGTCATTGTTTTTTTATTTTCAGCTCATACCTACTGCATATTTCAGCAGATGAGGCAACTTTTAGATAAGACGAGACTCAAATTTCAGCCATGGTTTTGCTCAATTTTTAGCCACTGTTTTGTACTTGAACTATAGTTTTTTTCGAATGCTTCAAGTATGTCTTATCCACCGAAATGGTAGTTATATTGATTTGTATAGCAATGCGTTGATCGAACTACATCTAAACCCGCACTATTCAAGGTATTGCTGTATATCTTTTTGTCTTTCTGGATGCTGTTAGATCTTCCTCCGATCATTGTTCGCAGAATCAAGCTATCTTTGTCTGTCAGTCTGTCTCTCTCTCACAGACACACACGTATATGTATATGTCGCTGGGAGTACCTGACTTTGCCTATGGGAAAAAACTCCAAATCTAACAACACTGGGAAGCATATTTTATATTATACAGATTTCATGAAATCCAAAAAAGTCAGTCCAGAAAACAACCCCGGGCAGGTCTGTGCAAGCCAGCGTGCACCCTTTGTGGGCTTAAGCACCAAGAAATTCACGTCCAGGGTTACCTATGACGAATGAGAAGTAAAGGTGTATTATCGCTTTTACCAACTTCTCCAACTTCGTTCACTGAGGTAAAAGTGTTTTTCATGTGAGCACGAATGCAGACCCCGTAGGAATCGATAGTTGTTTTGAAGAATTTGACTTGAAATGTGCGCTGTAGGAAGATTGAGACGTGCCGATTTCGGATATGCATTTGTTTTTCCTCTGTGACGCGTAGTTCTCAACTTATAAGAATTAAAACACTACCATATGGTGTAGAAACACACTCATAATCTTGCGTATGTATGTATCTATTTATATCTATTCGTCTTTTCAATTTTTCGCTCGGTATGTACAGTTTGATCCTTCATCAAGAAGTGTTCATGCTCATTGTTAATCTCTTACTCTCTAATATTTTCTCATTCTCGTTCTACGTCACCCGCTCTCGCCTAATTCTGTCTGTTCGCTCGCCTGTCAGTCTGTCTATCATTTCCACCCACACTCATTGTCAAGAGAAGAAGAAGAAGAAGAAAAAGAAAAGGAAAAGAAGCTTTGAACGGGAAGGAAGAACAAAGAAAAATCTATCGTTTGATTCGACTGAGATAAATGCCGTAACATTCCAATTCTAATTTGCCGGTTCACCGCACGAATTAGGAATTCAAACAATTTCTAATTTTCAAATTCTTTTAAGAGGAAACTGTAGCTGCGTAAGAAGGGAATGTGCAATTATGAACAACGACATTCACACACACAACGCGCACACAAGTATGTACGTATACAGTATTACTCACAAGCATCAAAACAAACAACTTTTGCTTGTATGGCTTCGCTTTGTGAATTAAAAACGGGAACTTGACGCAAGAGGAACCAAATTTTGTCGCAATCAACACAAGGCATGCATTTATGCATATTTCGTGGCTTTGAATGGTGGATTCCCGGAAAAAAGTTATTTTTTAACAATATCGAATTGATAAGTGGATCAAACCAAGTATATTTTCTATCCTACTGAAATCTTGTTCAGAATGGATTGAGGAGATTGAAAAGGCTGACTAACATTGCTAACGCTATTTAACTAACTAGTTTGGAAGAACTCCTGAACTAGTTAATTAAATAGCGTTAAAGTAGACCAATATAAATTTTGGAAAGAATGAAACAACAACATAGAGTTTGTGCTTGGTCAAATACTTATGAGTCCCACCTTTTATATAAAAGATGGTTTGTTTATAAACATACATATATATGCAAAATAACTGTTTTATACAAATATAACATATATACATATATTAACCATATAACTGTACTATATAAGTGTAATGCACACATGCCGTAATGTTCATATGTTTGTACATGTTCGTTGCTTTCATTTTGTTTTGTACCTATAGTTGCAGCAAATCCTGGAACTTACTGAACAAATCAATATTAGCCATGGCTTTCATGGAGATTTAAATAAGCTATAAGTGTCAAATGTTAAAAAATGTGTCCCACTTGACCAGTTCGTTGGGAAATATCGACCCTTTTTAACTATGTTAAGCCTCATCGTTGGTGGCTTGTTCGCGGGGTGGCCTTCATCCCCTTTGAGATCTTGTTGAGTTTATGGTGAGATATGAAAGGAATATTCCATTATGTACTTTTAAACGACAACCAGTCACAGCAGAAGTTTACTGACAACAATTTCGGCATTTGGAAACAGTTTTGAACAGAAAATGCCCGTCCGTAGTACTCAGAGAAGGGGTCATTCTTCATCACAAAAATGCACGTCCTCATACTGCTCGTGACAATATATCTCATAGGGACATCCGACCGGGGAGAATGATTTGTCCAACTCCAGCTGACTATCATTTATCTTGGAGTTTGCAGAACCATTTTGATGGACAATCGCTCACTTAAAGAGAAGCGGTTGGAAATCAGTTAGTTCCTTCATCATCATCATCATCGTCATCGTCATCATCTTCATCATCATAATCATCATCATCAGTCTTTTAGCGTCCGTCGTTGGACATAGACCTTCCCCAGGATTTGCCACACTTCTCTATCATGGGCGTCACGGAGCCAGTACTTCCTGAACTTGTCTAGCTCGTCTCTCCATCTAATATTTTGCCGGCTTCGGTTGCGCATGTGGTCTCGGGGAATCCATGTTGTGAGTCGTGATGTCCATCGATTGTCCGCCATTCTTGCAACATGGCCAGCCCACCGCCATTTGAGATTTTTTATGGATTCTATGATGTCTCTAACTCTTGTCTTTTCTCGGATGTACTGTGCTGTTATTTCAGATCAAACCCGGAAGAATTTTACAAATCTGGTATAGAAGAACTTCCTGATAGATGGAATAAGGTTATCAAAAGCGAAGGAGAGTATAATAATGATCAAGTGTATATTTAATCACCACTTTATTGTGTTTAAAATGAATCTGAATTCTATATATTTTTTCGTAATTCTTTATTCCATGAGTGCTCAATACTAAATCGGACTCATACACACTAAACACTAACCTCTTAGAAATAACAGCTATTGGACGATATTGAGATGGCGACCTTCTTATACCTAAAATCTGCAACAGACATAAATATGACAAAATCAGGAAGCAAATACCAAAAGAATGCAAACGAATGGGTTTCAAAATAGAAGTAAATGCGAGCGCTGAAATAGTTTATCTTCAATCTTGACTGAAAAAACTTTGAACCATTTACTAAACTTAACAGTAATCCAATATATCAAAATGAAATCCAATCATCTGCCTTGTACTCTAAACTAAGTTCCACATTCAGTAAATACTAGATTAACATAAAACTCATCAAATAAGAAAGTTCTTCCACCAGAACAACCAGATTTACCAGAAAGCAATTGAAAAAAGGTGATGTATATAATGCAACAACCAAATTAACAGATGCAGACAGAGAAATGTGATATAGTTCACACCATCATTCAATAAGCAAAAATAACCAACGTTGATAAAATCTTTTTGGAATTAGTTGAAAAAAAAACATTTCCCACACAATAAAAAACTATATAAAATTTTCGACTCAAACACGATCAAATGAGGATATAGCTGCATAAACAAAATGACTCAAATTTTTACTACAGGACTTTTTAAACCGAACTTTGAGTGTAGTTTAGCTAACCACACAGATTTCTTCACACAGGATTGCCACAGAAGCGACACCTCTCAATCCAGTCATAACTGGGAACTTAAAGATAGAGGGAAAAATCCAACTGCGAGATAGAAAATGATAAAAAAAGCAATATATATATATATATATATACACACACACACACACACACACATAAATATATATATATATATATATATATATATATATATATATATATATATATATATATATATATATATATATTCATTCTCCGTGTAAAATTCACAGATATGTTTGAATTTCTGAGATTAATTTTTTACAAAAAAAACTCAATTAAGTAGGTTATTCAAAAGACCCTATCCCAAAGTGATCACAATAACTGCATTCCTATGTATTTCTTTTTCATGGCTCTTACCATTCTGATCCTTGCCGACTAATTATATCTATGGTACCTCTCCCAACCAATACTAATTAATGGCAAAAAACGTGATATGCCGGGTTGTTAGATATCTTTTACCACACGAGACCAAATTTAGTAGCTTCAGTACTAAAATAATCAAATAACTCAAAATCTATCAATCAAAGCTTGTTGGAGAAATGGATTAATATACATAATCTCTTGTTTTTCTATATTTGTATCATATCTTATCATTTGAGTATGAGGGATTGCTATCTTTAGTAAATTTCCTTTTTACTTAAGTACCAAATCTTCATTTTCGGTACGAAATAGCTTTTATCAGTACCAAATTTGCCCAATTTCGGTCTTGAAATGGTGATATTCTACTACTCCCTCTTCCCGCCAAGACTGATAAATGACAAAAGATCTGAGATGACCTTCAAAGTTGCAAAACTAGAATATTCCAATATTTTTTTCTAGTTGATTACGCCCTCTCAATGATTAAAAGGTCTTCCGATATCTTTGGGTGCTGACAGCTTGTTTATGGGAATGAAGTGATTGAAAAGCAAGCAAATAATAACAAAAAAATGACTGTTGCGTTTTAAAACAAGGATATGAGTCAGACAGATTCAATTGCTATTTTTTTAATTGCCCTAAATTAAGAGAGAAGAAAAAGGACTTAAAATATGACTTAGTCGCTCCTGTAGTTAAGAGGCACCATTAGCAGCGATTGTAGGTTTTGGTGGGTTTTAATATCAGTACTGTTTTTAATTGCTGTCTTTAGACAGAGAAGGCGGAGATAGAAAACATAATACAAATGCTTGTAGGCTTTTGAAATTAAATTCTAAGCATTTTAAAGAAAAAAAAGTATTAAGACAAATAAAGGAAAATGTGTGTTGGGTGAAATGTAGTTCTCCAAATGAGTAATAAGATTATTGGAGAAAAGTGAACCCCGTCAAGGTTAGTTCTTTTTACGATTAGTGCTTTCGTTCAGAAAGTCGAAGTAGTATATTTTTCATAATTGTTGGTATTTCTTTCATCTTAGTTTCAGTTAGTCCGACGAAAAGCAATTGAAAGTACGATAAAATATTAGTAAAATTATCAATTGTTAATAATTCATCATCCAGTAAAAATAAATCAAGATAATTTTACCTTTTAAGCACCAAGTTTCTGACGACTATTTCGTAAATTTGGATTGGTGTTTTCGAATGGCTATAGGGAAAGGATGGTTAATGGTAGGCGGTTGGTTTAAAGCTGTAGTTCCCAGCCGTTGAAATGTAAATGGTCCAAGGGGGAATTATAGTTACTAGGTGAAAATACAAGTTGAGGTGAATGTTTTTGGCGTAAAGGTTGTGGGTATGTTCGCATGAGTTGGTTTCTGAAATAACAGAATTTCCCAAAACTTGTACTTGAATTTTCTCGCCGATTCGTATTCTAGAGTTGCAATTATTGAGATTAAACCGGAATTTTCCATTTCAATTGCTAAACGATTCTAAATCTAGAGAACAAATAGTGAATCCGAGCCGCGAGACTCTCGGCTCCCGAGGAAGGCGACTAAAAAGGCAAAGATATTTTGAACCAATCAGAATCATTCTATGAAAGACTCAATTCTTGAGCCGATTCTGGACTTTGTCAATTCATAAATAGTCGATGGTGATCCTGCCGAGCGAGAAGATATCAAAGATGATTTTCTGTTAGGTCGTTGGCTTGTCAACCTGATCTGTCAACTGCTATTTGAGAATGTTGAACCAGCTTTATGGGGAATATTGTTCTTCATTACTGAGGTCCATGACTCAAAGAATTCAGGCTAGTATTCAAGCCCAAAGGAGGAGCAACAAAGTACTAATCGTGATTTTTTTTTGTTGATGGTTCCATATTTTCCCCCTCAAGATTGAGTGGTTCCACAATTTTTCCTTTAACTGATCTGGATAAAATATACCATTGATTTGAATAATTCTATCTACTTAGTTAAAGGAATATTTCATGGAGAGCCGGAATATTTAGCTATTGAACAAAAGTTTTGTGTCTTATCTATTAACTGAGTGAACATCCTTTAAGTGTGATGATTCTATAATTTTTGCCAGGGGTAGTAATAAATTGGAATTCCAAATTACGCGCTCTTAATTATTTTTGCTTGCATTTTTTGAGTTACAAATACGAAGCAACGGGTGTACAGTTAATGAATCAAACTAATTCTTATTATAAATCTAATTATACGCCCAAGAAAGTAATTCTTTGAAAATATTCTTTCTTACATCTTACTTATATAGAAAAGGGAATGACTCAAAAAGGATGGGAACCACTGCAACTAAGAAATGAAATGATCTGTATGGCACAAGGTCATCAGCATCAGATACCCTCCTAAACGATACGAAGTTCCAATTCGATTTACGATTACGTAGTTTTTGATCAGCACCCAGTGAATTCAGCAGACATTTGGTGAATCATTAGAAAATCTCTTGTGTGTACGCATTTGTGTGTGTGTACGTATGTGTGTGTATGTGTATATATGTGTGTACGTTTGCATGTGTACGTATGTGCAAAAAATAAGTGGGTAAAAATAGAGGTTAGTCTTTATGGAAAGTTAGGAAGGAGTGTACATAGACTCAAATGGGAAATCAGTGTGAGTGAGTGTGTGTGTGTGTGCGCGCGCGCGTGCGTGCGTGCACGCACGTGTATCTCTGTATGAGAGAGGTAGGGAGCGAGAGAGAGGGAGAGAGGGGGAGTCAGAGAGGGGGAGTCAGAGAGGGGGGAGTCAGAGAGAGGGAGAGAGTGAGGGGTGGGGAAGGAAAAGTGTAAATGAGGCAAAAAAAGAACATGTACTCGTATTTTTTTAAACACTGCAGGTAATAACGATCCTTGAAAAAAAAAATTATCCAATTCATCATCTGATCACCCCTTCTCAGGGATTTCTGTTCAGGTTCCGTTTTCCTCTTACACCCCAGCCTTTGCCTCTTTTTAATTATTTCTTTAATTTTTAATTTTTTCAGATTTCCTTCTTCTACTTTAACTTCAACTGCCATTCCAATTCCGTTCTTAACAGTAAATTGAATTAAGTACAAAAAAATAAAAAATAAAAAATAAAAAAATGGGATTACTCATGATAAAGCCTAGCAGAGGCCCCTCTGTTGTTAGATTCAGGGCTGGATTAAGCTAGTGCAGGGCCTGTTGCAAATGTTATAAAGGGGTCCCAAATTGAAAAAAAATACACATAAATATTAGAACACTTTGAAAATAATTTTTTTTTCATTTGTTCTATAGTCAAATAATACAAATGTCTGACATTTTAGTAATAGTACTACTTTATTTTCATTTTGATCTTTGAACAGCGACTTTGACATCAGTCTATAATATTCCATCTTTATGCATCGCATATGTATCACATTCATAATATAGTCCCATTAAATAGCTGTATTAAAATGATAACTCCAATTAAAGGTGATAATAGGCTAAAATCGGTAATCTGGTCGTTCTTCAAAATTGAAGGCGCTAAAGTACTTTAGTGATAGATCAAGTGAAGAATCACTGAATTGGAATTAGTAGCTTGCAAGCATATAGTTAATCCGGCTCTGATAATATTGCATCTTAAAAACTGGTGAAGGGCGAACTGGTGTGGTAACTAATTCCATTTTTCTCTCATACTCCCCGACATATTTTAGAACTTCAAGGCAGTAATGTTTAAAAGTTGGAATATGAAGTACAACAGAAAGGGAGAAATGAATGGGAAAATTCAGTCATACTGAGGAGTAATATTTTTTGGTGCTAAGACGATTCATCGCCGGTAAATTGGTCGCCGGTAAATTTGTTGTCAGGTTAATTAGCCAATGGTACAATTCGTCTCCGGTTTCCGCTATAATTTATTTACGTTTGTTGGCTTGAACAATAATGATTTTACGAATGATCTTATACCGATTTGGCATATTTGAATTTATTACCCGAACGGCTCTGAACAAGTTGAAATCAAATTTTGATATTTCAATATATAAGGTAATGTAAGTTGAGTTTTATTCTTTATGAATATTAAATTTCAAACATTTTTTGAGTTGGTAATGTTGTCCTATCGACAGCGATCTGAGTACGCACGATAGTCACAACTACAATGGTAACGTTTGATTTGAGACCTGTTACTTTCACAAATGCTGTTAAATGAACATATAGTAAGCAACACGAAGTCTTTAAAGGGCACGCTGGTTCACCTAAGGTAAAATTGCCATCCTTGGGTAGGATAAGGTCGAGTTTGCTTGAGGTCAACGTAAAGTCACATGAGGTTGACGACGGTTTAAATTCTCCTCTTGTCGATTACAGAATACTAAAATAAACGCAGAATCCAAAATGTAGAAGAACATGTATTCATCATCATGATCATCATGATCATCATCATGATCATCGTCAGTCTTTCAACTTCTGCGATTGGACATAGACCTTCCCCAGGATTTGCCACATCATGGGCATCGCAGAGCCAGTATTTCTTGAATTTGTCTAGTTCATCTCTCCATCTTGTGTTCTGTCGTCCTCGGTTTCTCATGTGATCTCTGGGGATCCATGTTGTGAGTCGTGATGTCCATCAGTTGTATTTCATTCTTGAAACATGGCCTGCCCATTGCCATTTTAGTTTTTAATAGTTTCTATGATGTCTCAGACTCCCGTTTTCTTCCTTATATACTGTGCTGTCTTTTGATCTCTCTGTGTAAGGTTGAGCATAATTCTCTCATGCGCACGCTGAATGCTTCTCAGTTTGTAGGTCTTGTTTACATATTTGTAATTTGAATCGAAATTTGAAATGAAATAAGTCAACTATTAAAAGAGGCGCACAATAATTTTGATCGTACTGTGAGTAATTTCCAAAATTTTAAACATGCTCACATGTATTCGAACAAACTCATAGTCCGTGCGTTGAAGCCATGCAAGGAAAATTTCTGTTTGTTTAAATATTCATGACTAGTACTGCATGTATCCACATTAAACTATCAAGTATTCATACTGAACAATACATATATGGGTGTTTATATATATATATATATATATATATATATATATATATATATATATATATATATATATATATATATATATATATATAAATGGGGTTGTTCTTAAACAAACGAGTAGAGAAGAATGCTAAATAACTTCCGTTTCAGTCGAACCATTTTGGATGGACGTATCGATGTATGTAATATTGTGCTTATTCATGGAGATGCGTCATCTTGTGTTCATGCATAGGTTTATATAGATGTGTATGTGAGTTTTTGTGTGTATTCCTGTTTGTAATAAGCAGAAAGAAATGAAATAAAATGAGTGTTCAGATGTTCTCATTTGAGAAATCGACCATCTAAAAATAACAGCTATAAGTGTAGAGGAATGATCATAGGCCTTTTTAGATGTACGGGTTTGGAACCAAATATCATTTGTAAAGTGATGCGTGCGTTACAGCAATCCTATTAACCTGAAAACGGAAAGGCGTATACTTAATATTTTTAGGGGTTTGAGGAAGGGACCATGTGCAAAGGAAGAAAGAACAACTTAGGGTCCCTACTTACCAATTAGTATTCAGAAGTGAGTTAGGTTCTTTCAAAAGGATCATTGCTTTATAGAGCGTGATTTTCTCTCTCTCTCTCTCTCTCTCTCTCTCTCTCTCTCTCTCTCTCTCTATATATATATATATATATATATATATATATATATATATATATATATATAAGGGGAGTGTTTGATCAACACTGCTGGGGTACCATGTTAATATAATTGTTTTGTTTTTAAAATCCCTAAAACGGTTACATGATAAACAACTGATGAACCTAAAAAGGGAAGATTTGCACATAAAGTTGGACAACACAAAAAATTCAGAAAGACAAATGTCATGTGCAATAAAAATATTGAGGACAAAGACATACAAATCCAAATCGAAAAAGGCAGGCCTGAAAAGGGTAGAACACTTCATCGACCTAAGACAATGAATCTCTATGAAACCCTCAAAAGAAGAAAATCAAGTGAAGAATCACTCTGGGATGGCAAACTTTCGGTATTCAAAGGACCAACCTTTAAAAACGAGAAAATCCCATTAGTTTTAGGTCTACAACCAATGCATCCTCCCGTTGGTCACCCATGGAGCTGAAACATAAAACCTAACCAAAAGATTGACCCTCAAATTGAGAACCATGCAACATGCACATGAGAAAATCTTGCTCAACATCACATGGAGAGATTACAAAACAGCATAGTATATAATTTAAAAAAACAAACAAACAGGAATCAGGGATGTCATAAAATCTTTCAGAAAACTCGAATGTTAATGGGCTGATCATGTTGTAAGGGTGGCAGACAACCGAGTGGACATCACTAGTCATAACATGGATCCCCTAGGATCATAAGCGAAACTGATGCTGGCAAAATATAAGATTGCGTGACGAAATAGACAAATTCAGAGAGTATAAGCTCCGTAACGTCCCTGACTGAGAGGTGTGGCGAATCTTGGAGAAGGTCTATGTCCAACAACTGACTCTGAAAGGATGATGATCATGATGATAGTAACAAAGAATATGTAAAACATTAAAAAAAAATACTGAAGGAAATTGCGTAAATTGCATCAACAGATATTGGGAAAAAAGTGATTGAAGTGACACAAAATTTTCTTGAAAAAGTTTTTTAATGTGTTTAGAGCTGTAAAGGTTTCCAGAACATATATACATAGTTAGTTAATAGTGAAACTATATACATAAGTATATATAGTGAAACTAGAAAAAATGCGTCATGATACCACTTGAACATCGAATTCGTGAAACAATTCTGTTGTGATAACCTGATTATAAATGTGCGTTATATTATATAGAAACTTTTATATGAAATGATCTGCCCCCAGTACACGGTTAATGTATCACTTGGCCCAGACAAGGTATATAGAATGAACAATTAAAGAAAATGGGGCTACTGCAGGAAACGAACCTACAACCGATAGGGTAGCCGCTTCAACGCAGCGTTGCCTTAACCATTGAACTAAACAGCCACCGGTAACGCATATGTCCAAATAACTGTTTTCATTGTAAATTCCCATCTTGTTCATTCTTCAGTCTGTATTTGCTCTATTCGTTTCTTTCAATGTGACGGATATGTTTGAAGAAATGGATATATATGATCTGACAGAATGTTTATAAATGTGCTTTATATTATATAGAAAACTCTTATTTGAAATGATCTCTCATCATTACATGGTTAATGTATCACTTGGCCTGGAAAACGTAAATAGAGTAAACAATCTGCAGCAGATCCATTTTGTTTGATTGTTCATTCTATTTTCGTTTTCTAGGCCAAGTGATACATTAACTATCGAGTGACGGGAAATCATTTCAAATATGAGTTTTTATATAATTAGCAGGATGTATATACGCACATTTTCTAAGCAAATATAAACTCTACTTTTATAATCATTCTGTCAGATCATATAAATCCATATATATATATATATATATATATATATATATATATATATATATATATATATATTCTAGAAAGCTTTACAGATTTAAACATTAAAAAATCTTTTTCAATAACTTTTTTCGTGTCACTTCAGTCACCATTTCTCATTATGTGTCAATGCAATTTATGTAAGTGTTTGTTAATTTATGTAAGTGCTTTTCCCTTGTTTCCTAAATTCTTTATCATTATTACACAATGTATAAATTGTCTCTTGTTTGTTGGGATCATCAGTTGTTTACCATATAACCGTTTCGGGGATTTTGAAAACAAAACAGTCATATTAAGATGGCACCCTAACATATCTCTCTCTCTCTCTCTCTCTCTCTATATATATATATATATATATATACACACACACACACACATATATATATATATATATATATATATATATATATATATATACACACACACACACACACACACACACACATATATATATATATATATATATATATATATATATATATATATATATATATGCTGGTTTGAAATTTGACCAATTTCTTTAGCGTTTTTCGTAATTTCATTAGTTTAGTTATTTATCAATTTCATTTGTTAAAATGACCAATTGATATAAGACGCATTGAAAATACTTATTCGTAAAAAAAATATTACATCAATATATTCACCAGTAAAAATTTATATCATTTTTTCTAATATAATGCATTTATTTTGAGCAGATCTTGTTCAGGGCACCTTTTTTAGGAACGCATCCTTTGGGCAAAATCAGAGCAGGATGTATATACGCACATTTCTAAGCAAATGTAAACTCTACTCTGAGGCTGAAAGAGTGAAAAGAGTGTATCAGCACGAGAAAGATCTGTATGGAATTCCTAATATAGAAACGAAGAGAAGAAGAGATGGGTCAGAGGCTGAACAGCAATGAAAATGTAGAATGGAAACAAAAAGGAACGAAATTAGTCAGCGAAAGAAAGAAAAAAAAGATACAAAACAAAAAACAGACAACAAAAAACCACAACAACAAACAGAAAAAAACTACCCGGTGCAGCAAAGTGTCAGCGTGACTGTCGGCTGCTTCTAAACATAACGATTGTAGGAATGGGCCCAATGATAGGCTAGTTACATGGCAGAGGCGGCGGTTGGGGAAGACACAAGGCGTTAAAGGCTTTCAAAGGAACACTGTGAGAGCCGGTTTCTATGTACTGCACCCTTTTTTTGCATCCACCCGGTTTAGATTTTCTTTCATTTTTCCCCCCTTTACAATTAAAAATCTCGTTGTTATGGCGACGTGTGCATTTAAAATCCTCTTTTATTTGATGGCCACTTTCTTTGTGTTTATTCTCACTTTCAAGATGATGTTCTTTTCTTTGGGGGCCTAATTTTCTCGTTGTTCTGCCCCATTCGATTCCATTCAATTTTATACTAGTTAGTACCCGTGAAAAAAATCAATAGATATATCTGAATTTCTATATCATTATTTCAATATATTAATGGTGTACTTGGCCATAGGACTACGTTAAGTGTTAAGCTACAGTAGCATGCAAAGGTATTCGATGCCCTTGGTATTTTTCTTATTTTGTTGCCAGATAACCTGTAATGAAAATTGAATTCAGTGAAAAAATATTTCATGGACCTGCTCAATATGACCATAATTAGCTTAGTTAATTAAAAAAAAACAACACATAAATCAACTTGTTGCCAAACCTTTTTTGCACGTATATATCCACATAACAAAATACCTTCAAAGGTTCTCAATGACCTTCAATGAAATCGTGGAAAGATGGTCCATAGGCTGGACGAGAAGTAATTCAATTTTGACTTCTTATATGGGGTAGACAGGTACTTCATCTAGTATTATGAAAGCTGCAATGTTGATAGCTTATATTGAATTAAGAACACCGGACTATATATACGAGAGAAAGTTCTTTTGTATTAAAGGAGTTTATTAAGAACGAGTGCAAGTGGGATTTGATACCTTTATTCTTTTGGTCAACCAGATTATACATTCAAACTTGAACCTTTTTTCTTTTATGAATCTGTAGCCAGCATAAGGACACTACTTACTTATTTTGTTCATTTTCACTTTTCTATTTAATCTCAACTATGCTTCTCTTCTCTTCCTCACTCTTCTTCTTTTCTTATATTTCAATCATCCATTCATCCTACCTCTGCAGTATCCTCGCCTTGAAAAAAAATTAATGTTTCCAGAATACATCTGCCCGTTTATTGTAGTCTGCTGAATCAAGGTGACCTAGCATTGCCTGGGTTAGAGTGCCCCGAAGATTTTTTTTCAGGTTAAGAATGACTTAAATATAAAAGAGATAAATTTGTTTGAATGAAAAAAAAACAAAAAAACAAAAACAAACAAACAACGTAGTTTATTGTCTTTATGGATGGAGTCCCAGCTTTAGTAAGCTTGTTGATATCCAATAGTGTAGTTAAAAGAAGGTTTTGTCACTGAGAGCTAGATAAATCACATACTAGTAAAATCAGTGATACTTCAATAGTGATATTTAGTAATAACAATCATAATATATGCATGCATATATATATATATATATATATATATATATATATATATATATATATGTGTGTGCTTATAATTTGGCTACACATTTTCTTTAATACATCTTTCATTAACAATGACAGACAAGGTGTATCTTTTCAATTTTTTTTATTAATCTTTTCTTGTTTTCGTTCACTTGTACAGAAAAAAGAAAATATCTGTAAAATATTAAGAAAATACACCTTATCCGTAATTATATATATATATATATATACTTACATGCATATATACATATATATATAATATATATATATATATATATGTATACATATATGTATATATGCATGTAAGTATACATATGTGTGTGTGCACAAATTATATATATATACATCTATACATACATATATACAAGTTATGTATATGTACATATGCATCTATCTATCTATCTATCTATGCATATATATATATATATATATATATATATATATATATATATATATATATATATATAAGAAAACAAAAGAACTATTTTTTCAAAAAAATGTTTAATGTTTTCTTTCTTTGAAGCCACATCTCGCTTACAGCTTCCCTAGATTTGGGGGTACACCTTGTGAAATTATTCATCGCATAAAGTCACTAAATTCATGAAAGAATAGTCTAAATCTAAAATATTCTCTGGTATTCCTGGTGGGTTTATGATTGACAAAAAAGAAACTGGCTTGTTTCCCAATAGTTATCCGCGTTCGGACAACCAGCCTGCGATTCACCTAGTAGGTGTTCACAAGAATACCACCGTAAAAAAACCCCCCAAAACACGGAAAAAACAAGCTAAAAAGCACTCGCAAAGCGTAAACCTCTGCCAATGACGTACATCAATTGATAACTGTGTGAAAATAAGTTCATGAATAGTAATATTGTCAGTGACAGTATTATTCAATTTCACAATTTTCGGACTATTGTCTCAATAGTAGGTTAGATAAATAATAATTGTGTTTTTGTAAATTTAATGCCTTTTTTTTTTTTTAGAATAACCTATTATTCAACTACGTTCATGTGATATACCTTTTTAAAGTGTGAATTTCGTTCTGTTCATTATTCAAGCTGAACATTTTCTTTTCACAAATTATTCTGGTTTATTTGTGGCTGTCAAATCAAAGATGAAAAAAGCAAATTCGAGCAATTTTGTAGAACGAGTTAAAAATGGGACATAAAGCTGTGGGAACTGCTTGCAATATCAACCAAGTATTTGGCCAACGAACGTACAGTTCGATATTGATCTGAATTTTTTCGAAACGTGAGGTGGATCCACGCAAAACAACTAGAGAGGTTGCAGAGGAACTAGACATTGGTCATTCAGCACTTGTACGACATTTGTATCAGATTGGGAAAGCAAAAAAGCTCGTGCGATTGAACTTACGAAACTCCACCTCAACCAGTTTATTCACCAGACATCTCGTTGACCGGCTACCATTTTTTTCAAGCATCCCGACTACTTCCTACAAAGGAATGTTTTCCAAACCAGTCAGCTGGTCAAAACGGTTTCAAAGAATTTATTGATCCCAGGACCTCAGAATTCCACGCTTCTGGAATACGATGACGTTTTTTTTTTTGTGTAGATTCTAAAGGTTCTTAATAATTCGATTAATAACTTTTATTCTAAGCTGAGATATACTGCTTCAAGTTTGATGGTGAAAATCTGCAATTATTTTTGCATCGACCTAAGACATGAAAATACTTCTCAATCCAAAATGAATTCTCTGGATTAGTCTGCAAAATTTAATAATTTTCCAGCTTATGATCCACCTTTTCGCAAAATATAATTGAGAATCATTGAGATATTGCATGGACCAACACGAGTGGATGCATAAAAAAAGAAGAAATATCTTTCGATCGACGAAAAAATCTGGATCCGCTCCCTAATTGATTCAATTCTTTGTTGGTCCATGGCTCGATCTTTCAGAAAGTTCCATTGGAATTCATTGAGAATTTTTCGAGATATTGTGTGAACAGACGGATAAACAGGAGTGAATATCTATACCTCTTCCAACCTCGTTGGCAGAGGTGACGAAGAAGTGTTATTTCTACCTTGAATTCAGTTTTATACTTTTACTTTCAACACTTAAAAAGTGACCAATAGTGAAAAAAGGAAGAAAAATGTCATGTACTCGTTTTAAACTATTTCATTTTGAAAACTGAAACCAGCGTATTGACTTTAAAAGATTGTAATTCGTTCTGTCCTACTTTCGCGGTTCAAAAATTATTCGGTTACGGAACAATGTAAGAAGTTATATATATATATATATATATATATATATATATATATATATATATATATATATATAGAGAGAGAGAGAGAGAGAGAGAGAGAGACATGGATATCTATGATCCGACAAAATGATTATAAATTGTGTTATATTACATGGAAACTCTTATTTGAAATGATCTTCTGTCATTACACGGTTCATGTATCACTCAATCGTTTACACTATTTACGTTGTCTACATTAACTGTTTAATGGCGGGAGATCATTTCAAACAAGTTTCAATTTAATATATATATATATATATATATATATATATATATATATATATATATATATATATATATATATATATCATTACTACTGTTGCTGCTGACGTTTTTGACACAGCGCAAAAAACAATTAAACTGGGTATAGGCTTCTTGGATGTTTATGATGAAAACTGGTGTTGTACTCATTCGTTTTTATCGATTTCTGTAGCCTTATTGTTTGAAAATTATTAAAAAAACCGAGAATTGGAAGGGTTGTGAAAAATCCACCAGAAGTAAATTTTGTTCAAGGTAGACGTTTCTTTGTTTGCAATAAATACATTTATACCATAATATATACATATTTGTATAATTTGTCAGCGTAATATATATATCTATATCTATATATGTATATATCTATAAATATTAATGCTTTCTAGGCCGAGTGACTCATTTTTCGTGTAACAACAGGAGTTTCATTTCAAATAGAGTTTCAAATAACACGCATTCTGTCGGATTATATATATATATATATATATATATATATATGTTTATATATATATATATATATATATATATATATATATATATATATATAAACAAACCGTGCGTGACCCAAAGCCATTCATATATATGTGTGTGTGTGTATATATAAGTTTGTGTGTGCTAATGTTGTGTGTGTGTGTGTGTGTGTGTATGTGTGGTGGAAATTAATTATTTGTGATTTATCAGATATGCCATTTCGATTTTGAAGAGTAATTAATTTACATTGTAATCTCCGGGGTGGAATCAAAGCCGGATTTGTTTTTAACGACGGGACTGTTTTTTCAACTGCCCAACATTGGTCAGTAATCTGTCTATGCCCTCCATATAACCCTTGATCCTCTCATCCAATTTATTTTCCATGGCAGCTGTCTATTAAGGCCAATAAAATATTCCAGTATGCTCAATATCTCAACACAGAAACGCAAAACAATGAAATATACTTGAACTTTGATTATTTTTCTCAACCTGTGGTTTAGAGTTGCCAAGTGCGTAGTAAAATATAAATCATCGTCATCATCATCATCGGCAGCAATGTTTTAGCGTCCGTTGTTGGACATACACCTACTCCAAGATTCGACAGATCTCTCTATCGTGGGCGTCACGGAGACAGCACTTTCTGAACTTGCCGAGTTCATCATCACACCATCTTATATTTTGTCGGCCTTTTGATGTCCAGTCGTTGTCTGCCATTTTTGCAACATGACCAGCCCATTGTCATTTAAGTTTTCTTAATGATTTCATGGGGATTCGTTGTTCTAGTTATAAGTAACGGTGTCCTTTCTCCAGTTCTGAGAAAATAAAGGAACCAGAATAGACAGCGAATACTTAAGCAACCTCAGATTTGCAGACGACATCGTCCTTTTTACTGAGAACCTTCATGACCTCCATGATGCTGGACAGACTGAACGGAGAAAGTACAAACTCAAGTAAAATGTTATGCACAACGAATATGCTTGAAGACAAAGGCAGAACAATCAATCGAGATATTAAACATAAAGCTAAGTAAATATACTGATAGTTTGTCTTGCAAGCCAACAGCTGTTGTTATATAACATCTGGGGGCTGGAACTATTGAATACCATTGTCTATATCAATAGTTCCTAACCAGGCGGTGTTGCGTGAAGAGGATGGACCTGAGTAATCTCAAGAAAAAGCGTATGTCCACAAGGAAAGGTGGACTAGATCAATTTCATCTGTGTAATGTTCAACTGAATGCAATATGGATAGAAATAAATTCTTAAAATATTTTTTGTAGTCTCTTATCATATCGGGAGGGCGTTTTAGTTTACACAATCGACTATAAATCAACAGATGAACGCACATTTGTAAATCATGTGGACCGTGAATCTATTTCTTGAATCGATTGCTCAAGAAATTACAACGTATTTATGTACACGATTACCAGATGGTGATTCCTCTTAAGTCAATAATGCCTATATGTGCACAATATAAATATAGTTATATGTGTGCGTTTGTGTGTGTGTTTGTGTATACTCATGATTGAGTTTCCCACGTTTTCCCAGGTGCCAGCGAGGTCTGTATATGGAATAGCTCACTATCCTTTACAATGGGGTTCTACATGATTGTTCACACCTCTTGAACCAAAGGTTTGCATTTCATAACCCAACAAGGTCCTGAGGTCGCAGGTTTTCTTTGGGTGTTTCCTTCGCCTAGGCCTTGGGGTTCGGATTTTGAACTGTTGATTAAGCTAGTGTTTTTAGTGCTGACTTGATTCCCCTAACTTACTCAATATTTGGTTTATTCATCTAATGATACATAGCTTCACTCGACTTTGAGTCCCATAGATAAATCTCAGACAAATAAATATGTACATGTCTGCTCGGATAGTGTAATGGTTAGCATGTCTGTCTAATACACAAAAGGTTCTAATTCCCGTTATTTCTTAAGAGTGTAGGTCAAAGTTCTGTGCACTCAGCAGCTAATTGAGTACACTGTAAGCTTGTTTATTAGGATGCAGGTATTCCTTCCGTGAACTTGTATCTCACAAGTGAAGTGGTCATGAAAACTTGTAAGAATAAAGTCCTGGTCTCCACCAGGCTTAAAACTTGTAACGATCACAAGTCGAAGCATACGAAGGAAACAGAACCGTTTATTCTCCAATGTCTCTTTAGATACGGACACTTTACTTCATGTGCTCATACTCGACACCAACTCATTCGTCGATTGTATTTTTGATTTATGGCTGTGAATTGAGTTTTTAATTGGGTGAACAGTCGGGCTTATCGGTTGCAATATGTCGTCGGCTAATATTGTAAAACAGACCTAGGTATAGCGTTTCATCACGCTGGTCAAGACCATGCTTCTCCGAAGTGCTTCAGATGAACCAGTTCGTGACTTTGCGATGAAATGGATCAGCTTGGATTTGTCGGAATACGTTTACTTTACGAATGATTTCCACTTATTTATTCCTTCATCTCTATATGTTCGTTCATTAACAAGGCTGCATCAGATGGAATCCGAACGATTGATTTATTTTTCAATAGGATTGAGGATGATTTTTTCAGTTTTCATGAAGATAGACTTTAGGTGTAACTGTGGCGCCACCCCCGACTGGTCTCTGCAACTCTTCGGCGGCCGGTGAAATGCAACACTGGTCAGGCTGTAGTTGACTGGTCGCTGTGGTCCCTGCTTCTAGTTGCTCTCACCTCACCCACGCCGTGTTCAGATCCGAGGGAGTGCAGCTGTTGGCTAAAGATTCAGCGGCGTTGGAACAAAAACCACCCGAGGTGTCACAAGTTGGAAATGACAATTCGACAGTGGGTGTATGATATGCAACAAGTTTATGTCAGTATAAACGAAGGGTCTCATCAAAGAATACGCCGATTCGGGTGACGACACTATGGAATGACTATCAGTCTTCCGAGTCATCTACTTGGTGCTTCTTGGTATATCTATTTGTACAGCTTCAACGAAGTTCTTGAGTCAAAACTATAAGTCTTTTGAAGTCAGGACTCTTCAAGGTGACGAAGGACCGTGGATTTTCCTGCTGAGTCGAGGTGGCTTTTTTGCTATCAAAAATTTTGCTGACTTATATGATGATTGGCTCCCTCTGTGTGTGAGGCTGATGGCTGAAGGGTTTTTTGATTGATTTTCCCCTCCCAGCTGGTAAATTTGAAATTGTGCTTGACTTTTCCGTTCTGCTTTCACCAAATTTTCGGAATCCATAAATCTCCCTTAGAAACATGCGTAGGCGATAGGTGCGGCCAATTCCCTCCAGACGGGCCCAACCCCCAGGCAATCAATGACCCCAGAAACTGAAATGATCAATCTCCTCTACGGAATTTCTCCAAATTTGGGAATTTATGAATCTCTCTTAGAAATGCGCTCAATCATTCATTTGCATTCTTTCCAAGCCCCGCCCGCCCGACCCTCGGGTACTTTCCTCCTGGATTCAATATTATTTGCTTTAACTGATTACATTTTATCTGTTCTCTGTCCAGGTCTGGGTTATTTCGAGAAGCTCTGGGCAACCGTCTCGATTTTATAAACAAGCCCTTAACCTAGTTTTGTGAACAACCCTTAACCTTGGTAAGCAAGTGGCTAGGACTTTATCTCTGATTTAGTTATTTTAGTTTTCACTTTTAGATTTTTCTAGTCAACCACTCACCACAAGGACAGTTGATAATCGATGTAAGCATCGCAATTCTTTCAAAATAAAAATCCTTAACAGATACCAATTTTCGACTAGTATTTTCTTCCATCTCATTACCCTCTAGTTGTTTTTTTTAAATCCATAATCTGTTCATACCGTCTCTGATTGAAAAGTGCAAATTGAAAATAACGTACAAACATCAAGTTCTGGGCAAGTCTTGAACTCGCATTGCTTTGCTTCGGAAAGCTGCCCATGTGCGGAACTACTCCACTAACAGAGTTACTAGAGTTCTTACGGCTGACAGAAGATCAAATCTAACCCTTAATTCAACCTTCACCCCTCCCGAAACGCACGGAGTCATGTTTGTTATTGTTTTCATCTAATGTAGTTGTAGCATGTAGAGATGGCGAAACAGCACGAAAAATCGAATCAGCGAGTCCGATTCAAACCGAGATGATATACGTTTACTTCGCACTTATGGGAAAACATGGATCCATATCTCGCCCTCCAGGTATGTGTAAATGGTTGGTGAAGCGAGTGGTGAATCACTCTAGGGTGGCAAGCTTTCGGCAGAGCAAGCTCAACCTTTAAGAACAAGCAAATTCCATTAGTTTAAAAAAGATAGGTGTACTATTAATGCATCCTCCTGATAGTAACCTATAAAGCTAAAACATGGAACCTAACCGAAAGATTGACCCACGAACCATGCAACGTGCACATGAGAGAAACATGCCCAGCCTCACATGGAGAGATCACAAGACTGCATGATACATCAGGGAGGAAAATAGGAGTCCAAGACATCATAGAATCCGTTAGAAAACGCACATGGCAATGGGATGGTCAAGTTGCAAGAATGGCAGACATTCGAAGGACATCACGACTCATAACATGGATCCCCAGATATCGCATGTGCAATCGAGGCTGGCTGAATACAAAATGTAGAGACGAACTAGACTGATTCAGAAAGTATTGGCTCCTCGATTCCCATCATGTAGGGGTGTGGCGAATCTTGAGGGTAGTCCATACCCAACGACAGATGATAAAAGACTAATGATGTTGATGACGATGATGATTGAAAACCTTTAACAACTAGTCTGAGACAGAGAAGTTGATAATTGACCAGGATTACTCATCATCTTGGAATCATTGACCAACATGTTCAGAACTCGTCCTGAGAGCTTGCACAGGATTCGTCCTGTGGACCAAGTCATGCCAGTCCCAATGTCCTCGTGACATAAGGGGCGGGAACTTTGAAACTCTTGCATCCTATGGCTACATGTTCGCGTGCAGGACCCCACCTAATACTCGACCATGGGTTTCGGCTTTATGTCACATTTGCAGTCGTGAGACGCAAAGAAAAAAAAAATTAACTTGGCTTGCCAATTCCATTCTGCGCGCCGTTAACCTCTATGCCACTTACCCAAAGTTTCCTGTGTATGTATGTATCACGTATACAAAAGTTGAAACATCTAAAAAAAACAAACTTATCAAATCAAATCAAGGAATTAATGATTTTCATTCATCAATCAAATAAGTGGGATCATCTTACTAGTCATGGTTAGTAATATAATTGCTGCCCATGAATATAGTTTTGAAGTAAAGTTGGCATTATCGAAGAAATACGTATTTATCCATCAAATCAGTCCAGGAAAGAATTACATTAGTGCAATATAAAAGCAGCAACAAAACAAACTTGTGACTGCAGTATCTAGAGAATGATTCCAATTAGTACTTCTTTCTTTCAATCCTATCCATGTCTAACTATTTATCTATCTAGCTATCACTAGTGAATACAAGGTTTTCTATCCAAAAGTTGGGAGAATTTGAGCAGGACACGCGAACCGAGTGTAGTACGAATTTTCCCTGCTACTCTTTGTGAACAGTACCTTTAGTAAGATCGCAGTAAATATGTCCAAGAAAAATACTTTGAAGGAAAGGGTGAAAACTAGGCGTTGGGACAAATAATGTTTTTTCATTGTCACGAACACGTATACAAAAGTGGGATTGAAGTTTAAATGCTGTGAAGTTAACTAATAATTTTAATGTATTGTTTTCATTATAAATTGTAATTTCCTTTTGTCTCCTTTTTAGGTAAGTAACCTTTCGTATTCTGTATGGATACAGCACTGAGCCCGGGATTTACTTGTGGGAGAACAAGCTGTTGGCTAACAAGGTAAGGAGCTAACAGAGCTTAGATCTTGCTATATATACTTAGTGTTTCCCGTTAGATATCCGTTTCGACTTACAACGCATATACCGTATATCTTCGTTGTATAACTCAATTTTCGTACGATATGAGTTCTAGATTTTGAAGCGAAAAACATCTATAATATGGGTACTCGATTTGCCCCTACAGTTCGGCAGTCCTCTAATCTTCTAATTTTGCGTACTGAACAATTGCAGTGATACTATTAGTGGCCACTATTTTTTATCTGTGTAATGTTACAATGGTAATTATTTCAATTTCATCAAAATAGTAACGTAAGGAAAAAATAAAGCAAAAAAAAAACAAAAAAAAACAAACGAACTGAAGAACAAAGATACGCTTTGTACACCTTTTTGTGTGTTGAATTTAAAGCCATTGTTTTTAAATTCATTGAAAAAAATAATTGATCTAATTTATTTTAGTCATTTCTTTGGTATTTGTGTTTCACGAGAAGGAAATAAATATTGTGGTATTCAACAATTACAATCAATCGTTTCAACCCTAAGCCCCTGCACCTATGCTTGAGCTCCCGAGGAAAAAAACTCTAATTGATTAAAAAAGGGGAGGGGGTTCAACTTGCCGACTCCTGAAATGTTTTTGTAAAATTCATTTCATTTTCACGATTGATTAGTCACGTAAGTCAAGTACATTTTCTACTGGATTGGGATGAGGATTTGTGTCTCATCTGTCATTAAAATGGACTTCATTTTTTTCTGAGTACATTCGAGTATAGCATGACCTCAGACCCACCAATTTTGGCTCAGATTTGGATACCAAATGTTTCATTTTATACCCGAAGAAATAGGGTCCTGATGTTACTTCCTTGGCGTACTTTGCACTTAATATAAATCCTGATTTGTGTGCTTCATAGGAAAACTGATATGCGTTTGTGCATACATTCATGGTATATATTTTATATAACCTTTGCGCCGATAATAGAGCTGATTCTCAACGGACCTCAGCAGCTCTGAAAAACAGGTTATCCGTAACCGTATAAAATTAGCACAAAACAAGCTATGTAAAAAAAACAACAAAAAAAAAAACATAAAAGAAATGTACATTAATCATTTATTGTCACGTGATCTCTATTTCCTACACCAATTGATACATTATTTGATTTGAGTACCTACCTGTGTGTGGGTGGGAGGTGTCTGTTGGTGAGGGGGTACATGATGAAAGTAGGACAAGTGATGGAATTCAAGACAAGGCTGCCCTCGGCTTCCGTCTCTCAGTTAAGTCCTTTTCCATTCTTTGGTGGAATTTCGTAGCAAATCTTTTGATCGATAAATTTTCCACATTCCATAATCTGTGTGAATGGAAACAAAAACCACGTCTTTGTATTTGTATTTTACTTTATCTCCCCCACTCACACATCTACCTCTCTCTTGTCAAACTCCTACTATTGGAGTAGACTTTATTTTCTTATGTAACAAGTATGACGTTCATGTTCAGACCAAAAACTGAAAAAGTCCAAATCTCAGAGAGAGAGAGAGAGAGACAGACAGACAGACAGACAGAGGTAGAGACAGAGGTAGAGACAGAGATAGGGATAGAGAGAGACCATATTCTATTTCTCCGTCATCAATCAACGAAAGGAAGAAAGAAAATGGAAATTTAATATGTCATGAATAATAATACTTTTTTTTTTTATAGAAAATTCGGCCAGGAGGCTGAAATAGTCCCATTTTTTTTACAGTGTACAGTGCCAATCGTTAATAGCACCGAAAATATAATCGGCAAGTCAAGATCAAACTACGATTGAGACACTAATGCCCTTGGGAAAGCATGAATCCATCTCTTCCCCTTCCAGAAATGGGTAAATAGAAGGTGATGCGAGTGAAGCTGCTTTGAGTACTTGACGCTTCTAATTTTATTTTCACTTATTGCAAACCTTGAACAATTAGCCTGAGAAAGAGGAGTGTTGAGATTTTTGCACACACACTCTCCTCAATGTATAGGGAAAACATTTTTTTTGTATTTTGGAAAGATCGGTCAACTGTAAGAAATTGTTGTGTTTTGAAAATTTGGCGCACACACTCCCCTCAATGAAAAGAGAAAAATATTTTGTTAAGGATTTGTCCACGCATCTCTATTAGTTGCTTTTCGGTCGGTCTGTCGATCAGTCACAGTTACGTTACACAACAGAAATAGGAAGGAGGGGTGTTGTGTTTTATTTACCAGCTTTTATTATGTCATAAGAGGTGTGATACCATAAAATGCTGTAACGTCATTAAATCTATTCAGATCAATAGATGACGTATCAAGGCGTTGTTTTTTTTTTCACAATGTTGCCAAGTATCGTTTATAATTTATAGCTAAAACTGTCTGGAAAAATTGCTAAAATCGGCGGAAATTTTCCGCTTTATTTTCAATTTTCATAACTAAAAATGTTACATATACTCATTTAAAGCCCACTTATCAAATAAAATAACCATATGCCGGAACCTCAGAACAAATAAGTGATGAAATTTGTACACTTACTTTGATTCAGATTTTTTTTTGATTGCAAGATTTTTGGGCAAACCATCCTCACGTTCCTCTCCCTCCCTCCTCCTACTACTACAATAACTAGTAATTCTTCCACTACTTCGTTTGTAATCACTTTGAAATCGGAAATCACAGATATGAACGTATGGATGGTGGACGCAAAAAAAGAGTTGCATTTTCCTGTACATGTATGTGTCACGTGTACAAAAGTTGAAATATCATAAAAAACTTATGAGCCAAGTCATTTAAGCTTCGGTCAGAGTAGAGTTTGATCCTGAAACAACCAGCAAGTTGAACACAACACAGTAAGCGAATCAAAACTACGGCATGCAAATTAAAGAATACTACACACAAATCAAAAACTACCGCGAGAAAACTGAAAACTAAGCCGAGTAAATTAAAAAAAATATAGCGAATAAATGATAGAAATAAAGTGAGCAAATTAAAATATAAAGTGTATGAATTGAAGAGTTAAGTGAGCTAATTAAAAACAATGACGAGAAAACCGAATCGACGAATTGGAATACTCAAATAATTACATTTACTGCTTGAATCACTGCTAATGTTGTAGTCTTTAATTTGCATATCGTAATTTTTTATCTGCTTACTGCATTTTTTAATTTGCTCGCTCTAATTTTTAACTTACCCAGGAAAATGTATAGATCAAATAGAAGATATAAAATGCAAATTACTTTCAGTTTCCCGACCCAGTAATGATGACACATATAGTTATGAGTATAGAGCAGTGTTTCCTAAATTGGTGAATGATGCAATCAGGGTTAAATGAGGTTATTTTGGGTGTGAATAAAAATATATATGAAAATAAAACAAGGAAATTTAGTCATGGGAATGACTTTTGTAATAAAGACTTGGGTGGTGAATGACGCTGAAATAGGTTAAGAAACAAACAAACAAACCCAGTGGTATAGAGCCGGGAAGGTTAAAAAGAAAACACACTCAATTCTTTCTCTCTGCCTCCATAATTCCGATACCCAGTGAGTTCGTTTTTTCATTAGGTAAGCCTACTTTAAATGGCTTATTGTCTATTTTCTATCACTAAATTTTACACCTTTTGATTTTAGTGCGAAGCCATATTTTGGGGACTTTGATTCAAGACTTTCTCATTGAAAAAGAAGAGACGAAAGAATCATCTTTCATGCGACAATCAGTTCATGCAACCCTTTCTTTCCAAGTTCCAGCTTGATGTTTAATATTGGATACTTAAAAGTTCATAAGTTTGTACTGTGTGATAAATAATTCTAATAATAGAAATCCGTCAACTCATCGATTACGACTGATTTATGTTATCGATGTCCCTTTATCGGTACATTCTGACACCTTAAGAAGCATCAAATTCAATTCTGCTATGTACATATAACAAGGTATTAATGATTTCCCTTTGTGTAATCTACTCTTAAAGATGGATTTAATTCTATCATTTATTTTGGGAAAAATTAATATTCCTATTTTTAGAGTAAAAATTTTGACCCCCCCACCAAAAAAAACAGAAAAAACATTGCTGGTCTGTAATCAGATAGTTTGAGTTACGCTGAACGACACGTTTGTGAGCAGGCAATGCCGTCTATCCAGAAATTCCCCCCTGGAAATGAAATGGTGATTCGAAGTGGTGATTTCATAAAGGCTGCAAAGTACTTGCATTTTTAGATTTGCATATTTCACATAAAAATCCTGTAAAAAATCTAGATTTCCCTAAAATGTGCGTACTTGAAATCTCTTGTGAATCCCCCTACAGATTTGAATTAAGTGTGATGCAAGAGTTCGTAATGGTGATGATTTTCAAATAATACATGGTTCAATGAATTCATAGTTCATATTCACGATCACTTATTGAGACCGAATGGCTGTATACCGTTTGCAAAACAACAGTTATTTCAGTAGTTAGTTTATTTATAATAGCAAGAAGCAACTTTTGGGAATCATATGATCATGGCGTTCGTCCTTTAGTCGGTAACATTGATGTTCAACGTGAAATTATCAACTTCGAGTCAACGTGCCAATTTTTTGAACACCTTGCGATCACTGGTGAGGTTCATGCTTGGGAAGGATATGAAGATAAAAGTGGTTTTATTTGAATTTGTGATGTAACGGGTTCGATTTATTGAACAAATGCTTCAAAACCTTCCTTCATTCTTATGATTACATATATATCGTGACAGAAAATACTCAAAGAATACATAGAGATACAGAAATGAATCGTGAATCTTCTTATTATAGGAATGCATACTAAAATTTGCATAGAAATCTATTGTAAATTATTTTACCACAGAAATCCATTGCAAATTACTTGAATACGAGATGTTCATACAACCCGTTATATCACGAGTACGATTCAAAACTTCCATAGTACATTTGGTATGTGAACTGCTATAGCGAATATACTATAAATAATTAAAAAATTTCATCATCTAATACTTATCTATATTCTGCTAGAAATATCATGCAAAATACTAACTATATAGGTTTGCCTAGATCGTGCATAGAGTACATTTTTACACTATCACTGAAGAATTTATGATATCCCTTAGAGAGTGTTGATCCTGGTGCAGGAAAGATGAAGTTCATTCACAGGAGGCGAGGTAGTTTGAGTGGTCTGGAATTTTGCAATCATTATTTGCAGAATGGCGCTAAAGTACCCGTAAAAATGACAGGATTATTTATGTATTGATCAGTACTCCTATCTGGCATTAGAGTATCTGAGCGCTCTATCTCGGCTCAAAATGTCACTCCCTGACCCACAGCCGAGAATCAGAGCGTAGTACCCACTTCAGTAGCTCTGTACTGGTGCAATGACGCAGCCGATGATAGCTTACTGAGACTCGGTTTTGCTAAGTGCAAGAGGCATAGGATTCGTCCTGTGGCCTCAAAAATTACTCTGCCCAGTCTCAGGGGAGCAGCACGCCCCGGGGCTGTACCTGCTCAATGCACTAAAAGGGATGGGTCGGGCTTGCACTAAAAGGGAAGAATCAGGCTTGCCCAAACGCTTTTGTTGCTAGGACTGAAGCAATCTTTTGAACTTCCAGTATACGAGACCCCATATTAAACTGATCTTGTTGGGAAACGAGTAGATATGAATCAGAGTGTAGTATCCGTGCGCTCTACCTGGGACGAAAGTCCCGCTCTCCAGCACTTCTGTGATCAGAGTGTCCATGCACACCACATAAAAAATATATACAGGCATACCTTGATTAGCGCTATCAAGTCGTTCCAAAATTTCCCAGACGTATCAAAACCACACCATTCAAGGTCTTGTTATGATTTAATGTATTATTTGCAGCTTATACTTAGTTACATTAGTTCGTAAAGCAATATCACAATAGTAAATCTCACAGTAAACAGAAGTGCACTATTCAAGGTATACCCGAATACGTGGATACACAGCATTTTATGCACATAAATAATACAAATAGAATATCAGGCTTGCTTCATTCCGTTTTTTCAATAAGTTAGTTGGGGCCCTTACGGAATCGACATATCATAAGTTTCTCTGTCTTTGTTCCGGTTTGCGATAGGTGAGATAAATCTAGACGTAGTGTCACTCACTCCACCTTAAGCCATTTTACCAATAGCTGGGGGGGAGTTGGATTCATACCTTTCTCAAGGGCATCCGTTCGAAGTGAACACATGCTGTTTCAGCCGAGGTTTAACCGCTCTACTGAGCCACACCTGCTTTGTTCAACGAACTAGAGATTAAAGATAAAAAAAAGTTCGTTCGAAGTCGAGTTTTTACATATCCAACATTTGAAAGTTTAAACCGGAGGCGTGCAATTAGGAAACTGTCAACCAAAACTGTCAACATAACTTTCTTCGGTTTTCAAGTTGGTCTGGCTTGCCGTCGGTCTGACTGGCTATTTATGTATTTATCATGCATACAGCTGCACAAATAGTGCTTGAGGGCCGAAAATTGAATCAATTACTCCTTATGTCCAGAAGAATCTTTTTAAATTTGTAAATGAATGTTTTTTCTTTCTAAATTGGTCCCTTAATTTGTGTCCGGTAGCATTCACGCTTGTTTGTGTTTTTGTTTTCAATTTTGACCTTTTTTTTAGTGATCATTGCCCAACAAAAGATGATAGAATTAACTTATTTATTGATCACCACTTTTTTGCCATTTTTAATTGATCTCCCCTAATACAGCATGCAACGAAAAGACATTGGTCACATGACAGTTTCCAATGGGTAACTAACTAGATCTGTCGACAGCATATTTTCATTGTTATGTAGACACGAACGTATCACAAACAAGTTTTGTTATCCATCAGAACGTTCACGCAAGCACTCCCACGTCTTCTCCGACTATTAAAACATCTGCTTCTAAAAACATCCAGTTTTATTGGGCGTGATATTTGCTCAGTGTGCTTCAATCTATTTTCACAGGCACAAACCGAACGAATGATTCCAGTCAAGATGAGTGCTAGCAAAGAATCAAGTACACAACGAAAATAGGCGAATTAACTTGGATAACTTGCTAAACCATTCATTTCTTGTCGCTCGCAGCCATGACAGTTACTGGGTTCATTGGGGAAGGGTTTACTTTTGCTTGCGTTATTGAGCGTGGGGGATTAACGCGGTCGCCACGGGAAGTTCTCTACATGATCCCCCAGTTGCATCCGGCACCTGGTATTTTCAGACGGTCACTCAACTAGTTACTGACTAGGCTTAACTTTAGTGATTGCACGAGAACCGGTGTGTCCTACGTGATCTGGCTGTAACAGCTAATTTGCTTACTCAGAAATGTTTATATTAGGTACTCTTTAGTCATCACGTAACAATATTGATACTTTTGACTACTTTAGGAGTATTTTGATAGCGAAAATAGCGACTAGTTTTCTAATTAGGTACTTCATGGTTCGTAAATATATTTATGCTAGTTGACTGATTCACGAAAAGAAAGCTCACTGTCATGCAACAACGACGAAGAGATACATATAGAGCAAATACACCAGTCGTTGAACTCATTAGTGAATACATTTACTTGTCTAAAGTGACCGCAGAGACTGTCAAAACTCATATACTCTCTCATCAAATGTTGAAAAAACGTTGTTATACGTGCCAGACCAGAGATGTTGATTCTACTAGTTATCGCTTTCATTTAAAAACTTGAATGGCAATGGGTTGGTTATATTGCGAGAAAAGCAGACAACCGCTGGACATCAAGACTGACAACGTGAATCCCTAGAGATCACATGCAAAACTTGGGTCGCCAAAATACAAAATGGCGTGACGAACTAGATGAGTTCAGAAGGTACTGGCTCGTGACGCCCATGATAGAGAGATCTAGCGAATCTTGGGGAAGGTAAATATCCAATAACGGACGCTAAAAGGATAATTATGCAGCTACATTGTTAGGAAGGAGCGATTACATTTCCAGGAATTTCTTCTTGGCTGAGAAGTATTCTTGCGTTTTTTTCTTCGTACTTTTCTATAATCGTTTCTGTCTGTTCGCACGATATCTCTAAAATTTCACTGTGAATTTCACAAGAAATTTCGTGCAAAGGTGGGTTACGTATAGGTGTGATTAAATTTTTTTTGGGGGGGGGTCCAGGAATACATACACACGCACACACATACACACACACACACACACACACACATATATATATATATATGAATGTATATATTGATACATACATATATATACACATATATATTGATACATATATATATATACATGCATATATCCACATACACACATATACACACACACATATATATATATATATATTTATATGTAAATACACACACACACACACACACATATATATATGTATGTATGTATATATATATATATATATATATATATATATATATATATATATATATATATATATGCAGACACATATGTACATCATACACAAAAAGCCCTCACTTATCAGTTCACACGATGAATGTAACAGTATCAACGGACTGATTTAATTTAGATTTTTGTTTAGTTTGTTCGCTTTATTATGATGTAATTAAAGATGAAATCAGACTACAAAAATATCTCATACGCATCAACTGAAATGTATTTATGTTAGTCCAATCTAGAGGGCAAATAATTATCCCATTGAAAAGCTCTTCACCGATATACTGATGCCATCATATGACATATCCGGATAAAATAGAAATTGACCGATTTCATTGTGGTTTAATTCCATACATGTGGTTATTAAGTGCTTCTTTGAGCCTATCCGTCCTGATTATGGACTTAACGATCGCTTTGTAATTAGATATGAATGTCAACTAATGGTGAAGTTCCCCAGATGGAAGCTGATAGTCCGGGGAGATGTAAAAATCTCGTTTTTTTTGTTTGTTTGTTTTTTGGTGTGTGCTGGCAGCCATTTTATTTTCATGCAAGTGAATTAGTTCATCCTAGCATTTTTCTTTGGGAACAGCTTTTTTTCTGAAAGAGGACATCCGAAAGAACTTTTTGGTACCCTATTCGAAGATTCTGGGGGGATTGATGCAATGTAGACCTTTCTAGTCCTGGACTATAACACAGCGCAAATTAAACGACAAAAAAATAAATCGGTTAAAAATTCATCAAACATGTCTGCACGCGTTCTTAAATATTTGGTTGTTAGGAAAGCAATGTTACAGTTTTGGAGACAGAACAAAACTTGGTTCAAATGTAACGAAGAAAAATTCGATGGTGTTGAACCCATTGCATTTGGAGAACACGGTAAAATATTCCAATGATGAAAATGATTTGATTTTCTACAAGAAAGCTGTACCACTTTGAACACGAGAACACATTAGAAATTTTTTAAAGAATCTTTTTGTCACGTCAATCACTTATTTTCCAATACTTTCTTGTGTAATTTTCTTCAGTATTTTTCATGCTTTACGCATACTTTGATATTATGGTACTATGTGTAAATATTCTTTTGTTTGTATCATTAATTATTTACCATGTAAATGTTTCGGGGATTTAAAAACAAAATTTATATTAACATGGAATCCCAGCAGTGTTGATCAAACACCAACCCCCGATCAGCCATGCTTTTAATGTATAACATGCTATTCTATACGTAGTTTGTCATTTCATACAGGTTACTATAACAATGTTGAGTATATAGATGCTATTTTATTCTCAATGTTATCTCATTTTTTTAAACACTTGGTCTACTCACGTGCTTTACCCCAAAACGTATTTGACGATGGGGGATCAGTAAGTAGGGTTCATCAATGTGAATATTAAATCCAGTGTCGTTTTTGATCTCAGACAGCATGCTAACAAACTTATATCATCTTAAGGAATAATAATTCCACAGAAAAAACTTCTTCGAGTTGATTTTCTACCAGCATAGTCAATCGATGAATTTAACAATTGTTCCACTAACTTGAAAATTAATTTTACCACGTCATATACCATCTTGCTTTAATCTATTGTTCCTTTAAATCATCAATGAATTAGCCTCGTACACACGGTATCAACGAAGCCAAATCACATTTAAGCCGGTAGTAAGACCTGAATGGGCTTTCTTAATATATTTGAACAATTTATTTATTGGCATTCAATGGAACCTAACCAAGAGACAAACCCGCTAACTGAGAATCATGCTATGTGCACATGAGAGAATCATGCTCAACCTCACACGGAGAGATCACAAGACAACACTGTATATAAGGAAGAAAACGGTAGTCAGAAACATCATAGAATTTATTGGAAAACTTAAATGGCAATTGGCAGGCCATGTTGCAAGAATGGCAGACAACCAATGGACATCACGACTTACAACATGGATCCCCAGAGATCACATGCAAAACTGAGGCCGACAAAATACAAGATAGAGATATGAACTGGACAAATTTAGAAAAAAAGTACAGGATCCGCGACGCCTATGATAGAGAATTATGGTGAATCCTGTGGAAGGTCTATGTCCAACGATGGACATTAAAATACTGATGATGATGATGAGGATGATGATGATGATGATGATGATGATTCAGTGATCAATCTCCCAACCCACCCAACTACCTATCAGTAAAACAAATGGACCAGAATGAAATGTTTCCCACCCTTCCCTTGGTTACATTCAATACAATGATCTTTCACATTGGTGACGATAAAATCCATCTCTTTTGATTACGTAATTCACACACGTCTGGAATGGAGCAGCTTGGTTGGTGGGGAATTATGCGTAAGTAAATACATCGCTTAATTCGGTCCAACTGACAGTCCAGTTCTGCGTAGTGCAGGGGTTGGTGTGTTAGTCTGAAGCGAAGGTTTCGATTCTACCCCGTGGTACTGGATAGTCTATAGCCACAGTGAAGAGTTGTAATACAACGGATCAGCTGTCTGTGGATGACACAATTATTAATTATATATATATATATATATATATATATATATATATATATATATATATAGACACAGAGAGAGAGAGAGAGAGAGTAAAATGCAGAAAACTTCGGTAAAAATATATCTGTACGGCATTCCGATATCTAAAACTGGAGAATTGATCGTTTCTCATTCTCCTGAAGTGATGTGTTAGATATTTAAATAGCGTATGTAGATATTTTCCCAAAATTTTTTTATCCACTATATTTGCTCTGACAAAATCTTAAAACTCGTTTTTTTTTTTTAAAATAAACAATCAAGCTCTCTTGCTGATGATTTTGACAAAATTATCTTTACCGAAAAAATATATTCCTGTTTACCCCTGGAGACACTCACTTCCCAGATCAGATGATGGTTTATATATATATATATATATATATATATATATATATATATATATATATATATATATATATATATATATATAGTAAAACAATATATATATATATATATATATATATATATATATATATATATATATATTGTTATACTTCAGTCATGTATTGTTGAATGCATAATCTATTCACCTATCAATACATCTATCTATCTAATCATATATCATCAATCCTCTCTGGTCGTAAAACAGTCTAAGAATGTTATTTAAATAACATTATGCCTATACCGTGATGCATTCTTATCTCAAGCATTCAACTGGCTTTGTTGCCAATTCTACGTTGAATAATGTTATATCTAAGTATTAACAATACAATTATTTCGACGCCATACACATCCTCAGGTATGTATATTTCTTATCTTTATTTTTAGCAGATGATTTGATAATGAACAACCTTTCACCTACACATCATTCAGGTTGCAAACGACATATTTATTACGAAGTAAAATACCAATCCAAGGGAGAAGAAACGTATTCTGACTGAAAATCGTAATTTTTCTTGAATTATTATACTGCAAATTCTCTAAATACTTTTTAGTGTAAATGAAAGTACACAAAAACACTAAACAATGAAAACAAAGCAATTGTAGACTATGTATATATATATATGTATATATGCATGTGTGTGTGTTTGTACATGTATGCATGTATATCCATATCCTTATGTGTGTATGTATGTATGTGTATACGTATACATATGTGCGTGTGTGTATGTGTGTGAGTTTAGTAATATATAAGAATACACGTATATATTAAAATATTCATATATTATACAGACATGTTTGCTCTTTGTGTGTGTGTCTGTGTGTGTGTTGAATTTAATTGGCAATATGGAAACACAAAGTTTTGGAAACTGAATTGAATTTATTTTCGTTATAGGTTTGGAGAAAATTTTATCATTTATCCGATTCGACCTTTGACAACGAGGGGAAACAGTCTCTCGAAAAACATGAAACGGAAATAAATTCAATCCAGTTTCCAAATTTTGTGTTTCCATGCTGTCTATCAAATTCACCATTACGTCAGATGAATCTCATCCACACTCATATGAATAGGTAAAGAATGTTAGAGAAGAGCAATATATATATACATATATATAATATATACACACAAAGTGTGTATGATAGGATGTGATTAATCCGACATTAGGAAGAAATAAAAAGACAAAGTGTAAATACGAATACACAATTGTTTATTCATATCTGTGCTGATATGATATCGCCATGAACTGGCTTCATCAGACCAAGAATGGGTAAATGATGGTACAAACCCAGTGGAGAGGGAAGGAAGATTCTTATCTACATGATGGTGTGGGAAAGGCCAAGTTAGTATGCGTCAAGGTTAAGGAAGGGGGAAAGAAAGAGGTAGGAATAGCTGAATGTGTCAGCTTATGTTCAAAGTGTTTCGTAACTAAAAACTATTTTTAAAGACAAATGAAAAAGGTTACAAAAAGATACTGATTACACATAGATTTCAACTTTATAACTGATGATAAAAGTGATTTCCCTCAGCCTGGATACTTATTTGTATCCATTTTATTACATGAACGTTTCATTACATTGGAAAACGAGATAGCTGACACTACGCAGAGGGATGGGTGCTCGAATGAGGCTTGCACATGACGCAATCATTTCCACGGCTAAATGCTGTTGTCTCTGAGTTCAGTGTATCCACGTGACTAAGACTGTAACATAAAATTTACGCACATGTAAAATCTACCCTCTTCTCCTTTGGTTTGCGTCTTTCATGAAACGCCCTGTATACATGATAACCCTAATCTATCCGTAAAGCCTGCCTTAATTATTAACTGATGGCAACCCCCCTTCTTCCTGATTTTCAATACACAACAAAGATAATGAATGCAGACACCTTTAAAACAAATTTTTGAGGCTTAATCATCGATTCTCTCCCTTGCTACTTGAAATATTTACTTTGTTACGGCAGAAAATTACGAAAGCCGAGCATGACAGTGATAGAGTAGCGGTAAGGTCAGGGGGCATCGATAAGAAAATCTGTAACCTTGCCTACGTATCATCATGTCGCGATATTTCCGCTTACATAGATTGCGAATATTCACATGACCTATTCTCTTTCAGGTTTTACGATTTTGTGCATGGGTGTTTGTCTGGGTCCAGTTGTTGCATTTTGATAGGAGGAGTATGTTTCCGGAGTATTCCGGGTTCAAATACAGCCAGCATTCAAATGCAACCATGATTTAAGTTTCATATTTTTCTCCACTGGTCATTACATGCAGTGCCATTAACAATCATTAGAGTGAATGAAAGTTTTGACTTGTTTGGTCCATGATTCTATACTCTCGATATCACGGGTCTCATGAGAAGTCTATTAAATGTTTTGCAAACTTAATCTACCTTAAAATAAGCAACATGTCCGTCTGTCTGTCATAGTTTTCTGTCCGTCCGTCAGTCCAACTTTAAAAGCAAAAATTCTACATCGAAACGGGTTGGGGATAGAGGGAAGATTCCGAGAATGGAATCGCAACACAAAACTGAGAAGCAGGCGTAGAGAAGGAGAGATAAGCAGGCTAGGTTCGCAAAAGCGATGAAAGAAAGATATTTGTAAAAGGAGAACGGTTGAATTCAGCTGCCAAGAAAAGAGGAAGACGGGAAGGTAAAATGAAGTGGAATTGAACTCGCTCCGAATGTCTGGTTTGGTTCTATGCCGTGGATTGTCGCTTTGGTTTTTCATAACAGATACTACACTGCTTTAGATTGTCGCCTCTAGGTATACCATTGGTAAAGTAACAGTTAATTTACCAGTAATCATTAAAGTGAATGAGTTTTTTGACACGTTTATTTGATAAATATGTTTAATAAATTGAATATGAAGACGGAGAAAGCTCCTAAAATAGACAGCTCATCAATATTAGTGACAGAATTTATGTAAAGTTGACGCGTTCTTCCGTACGCAATCTTATGATGTAGGTAAAAATCTGGTTATAAATTGACTGCGAATTTATAATGCGATGGAGGATGAAAAAAAAAAAGATTTTGCTGTCATATGGGGTGCATGACAAATCGCCTTTGATGTTCAGGTACGAACCAGTTTTGAACGCTCATGGCTAAGGTGAAATTTACTGAAATTTAAACGCCCTTGTATTATCTTGATTTATTTTCATTGGATGAAGCATTGTCAAGTACGACCAATTCACTCACTGCCGAAGGCTGACGGTCTCAATAGTTGCAATGAAAAAAGAGACTCAACTTGAGATGAAAGTAGTATTGGTAAAAAAATTCATTATGGTTGAAAATTCTTCATCTAATTAAAATAAATCAAGATATTATTACTGTTAATCACCTCAAAGACAACGGCATGCAGCCCAGCGCAACGCTTGCCCTTATAGGGAAATTGAGAAAAAAACGGGGGCTTTGCTATTATTTTAAATTTTGATTTTGAAAAAATAGAAGGATTTTTTTAATAATAAAATGAATAACTTACTTTTGTTTTTAAAAAGAGGACTACTAATTGGTTGAAGAGTTAATTTGCTCAAAACAGTGTGTAGTTGATATTTTCATCGGATAAATTAATACGTTTTTTTTCAAGATAAAGAGAAAACTACTTCAATTTTTTAAAGTGTATTACTAAGTACTTGTTCCGAGTGATGAATGGAAGGTATTTGAGGCATTCTCAAGCAGATCATAAAAAAAGTTGAATTTGTTATCACAGTCCATTTTGACGGAAATTGACCGGCCCAGTGAGTTTTAAAACTTGGAAATATATGATTCAGTAAAAATGAAAAACTGACTGTACTTTTTGTTTATCAATTATTCCAAGTACAGCCAAATGTAAGAATGTCCAAAGGCAACAGACTTCAAGTCTATAAACTGCCTAAAAGAGCACATTACATCCTAGTCCCCGCCTTATGAATGGTTGGTTGTTCATTGACTACAATAAACATTTCAAGTCTGGAAGATGGAATGTTAAGAAACTATCATTTACAGCAATAACAAATGGAAGCAAGATCTTTCGTTTGGCTGCTATTGAATCTGAAAATAATGATAAAGTGATGGCTGGAGAAGACAATTTTTCATGATAGAAATTAACCACACCTATCAAAATAGACAAACGTGTTATGTTAACAATTAATATCTGAGTTGAAGCAGAGCTGATCAATGGAGTCCAAAGTAATGTGTAGATATTGTATCTTGATCAATCTAGGATCTACCTGATTATGTTTTTATAAATTTTGATGGTTATAAAGGACCACAAATATTCAGTGATCTAGATAAGAGAAACTGGATCCCTATATATTTATAGACTAAACACCATTAATGCAATCAATCACCTACCAAGAATCCAGATACCTATATGACCTAGTTCAGCCATGGCTGGCCATACAGTTCAAGGTATCAACCTATATAATGGAATGGTTGCAGAATATCAATTAGTAGCCAGGAGATGTATGAAGGATCTACGTGAACGGCCTTAATTACCGCACGCTAACGAGAGCTCCTGATATAGACAAAGTCGCACTCATCGATTCACCAGATTATACAAGACCCATAAAATTGCATAATAAAAAGAAAGCCCAGAAAATTGCATAATAAAAAGAAAGCCCAGAAAATTGCATAATAAAAAGAAAGGTGTTGATATTATCGACGGTTCATAAAATCTGATCAGAAAACCTATTAAGATTTCACTAACACCGTAGAACAAGTTACGGGGACAGCTGTTGACAAACTTGAAAAGGCAGAGGAAAAAGTTGGTTTGATAAAATTCTTCAAATTTGCGACACCAAGGCGATAATCCTAATGTACATCCACAAAAATAGACTATGCCAACAGAGCAGGAAGCATAAAAGCAGGAAACATTCAAACAAACACATAATCCTAATAGGAAACAACAACAAAACCCAACCCAATATCAAAGCAGAAAATAAACTGAAAAGAATTAGGTACCGCAAACATAAAAAAATTCTCCACCTTTATACATCTACTAAGTAAGATCATTCGAGCTAAGCCCATGGGTATTATATTCGGTCACCTATAGTGACAATATAACAGATGATTCTAAAAATGAGAAATACGTGAACCCAAATTGCCCGATAAGGGATTGCACTAGCTAACCCCTTAAGAAGTGGTACTTGTTGGTTCAATTGTATATTTCAAACCCTTCTTCACACTTGAAAGTTTTTTGCTACTAATACCCGAGGTATTACAATCTAGATAAGTCTACGATGAGATCTTCCAAAACATTATCTTCCTCAAGATTCGTCAGATCTCTCTATCGATGGGGTTGTGGCGCCTGTATGTCCTGAATCTGTCTAAATCGTCACGGAGCCCTATTTTCTGTCAGCCACAGTTTCACATATGATCCCTGGTAGATCCGCATTGTGAGTGGATTTTTTTTCTAATGGATTCTATGATATCTTGGATTCCTGTTTTTTCTTCAATATACTGTGGAGTCTTCTGATCCCTCCCTGAGATGCCAAACAGGATCCTCTCCTGTGCACGTTGCATGGTTCATGGTTTCAGAGCCAATCTTTTATAGTTATGTTCCACACTTTAGCTCCATAGGTGACTATACGTTTGCTTTACTCGGGCGACCCGCCACCAGGAAACATGAATCCCCTTCTCTCTGAGCTCTGTCCCATCGCCGGTTTATTTGAGACAAAGATATGACGGCACTGGAATGCCACGATAGTTGATAAGAAAGAAATTTGGTCAGTGAGCACTCCGTCAAACCACTCTCCTATACCTGCCATACTTTCCTATCCAGTAGCCACAAAAAAGCCGTTACTCTAATTGTCAACTTTGAATGCAGCCAATCATTCAATCTCATTGTCTTTATTTTTCAAGTTAGAATGTTTAAAATATATCTTATTAAGTTGTATCTCTTCCAAATTAGTTAATTTCCTACAAATTACCAACTCTAGTTGGCACAATCACCGTTGAATAGATATATCACAAATGTATTAGAAACCAATGCTGTCATATAAACAGCCAACAATCGTTTTTTTCAGTTTTTAAGTGGGTCTGGTTGGCTATCTATGTATGTATCAATGTAACTAATAGAACTAAGGCTTAGAATTTCAACATTACTCCTTGTTATGTGAAGGGGAAAAGTTGAAAAAAAATACCTTCCCATATGTTTTTAGTTGGGGTGTCTATTTGCATAGTAAGTTTATTCTAAATTGGTCCTTTAGTTTATGTCCAGTAGCATTTACGATTGTTTTTATTTTCATGAAATTCGAACTTTTTGAGGTGAAAGAAATAACTTGTTCATTGATCGGCCCTTTTCCCTATTATTTAATTGATCACACCATGCTGCCAAAAGACGTTGATTACGCGACAGTTGCTATTGTGTAACTAACCAGGATTGTTTATGCGAAAATCTTCCTTTTCTAGTTTGCCACTACTTGCTTTGTGTCAAGGTTAGTAAATCATTATGACTCGGCATCGTGAACGGAGCTTTTCTGTGTGTTGGGGGTCCATGTTTGTTTTATACCCTTGGGTAGCAATCGAAAACGATTTTTCTCAAGAACTTACCATTTCGGGAGAAGTTTGTTTCTGAGTGATTACGCAAAGCGAATGTTTGAGCTTTAATTGTTGTTAGCATTGTAAAAGTGAATTTAATTCTCTTTTAACTTTTTCTTTACGTCTGAAAATATTACAGGGGCTCCGAGGTACAGGGGCTGATGGAATCTTAACCCGGCACTGGTTACATTCTGGCTGGCAATTGAGGGAACCTCCCTGAAGTAAAAGTGATAAGATTTGAAAAGATATATATATATATATATATATATATATATATATATATATATAGAGAGAGAGAGAGAGAGAGAGAGAGAAAGGAATTCGTGGTAAACTCCTCTCTCATTTTATGAACAGTTGTTTCTATCTGTATGTCCTTTGCATTAATTGTATTCACAACTGTTGAGGTTTTTGTTCAAACTCCCCGAAGATTGCTTTTAAATAGAACACTTATCAAATATCATACGAATAACCTATTAACCAGTGGAACTCGGTGAGAAAATATTAAATTACAAATTCGTAGAAGAAAAGATTTGGATACTGCTGCTCACCTGGTTCAGTTCATTGGTTGGTATCTATATTTTGGGCTATCTCAGATTTTACTAGTACAGGTATGCCCTGTTGTCGAAAGTTCTTTTTACCTCCCCCCCCCTTCCTTTCGTTCTGCGAAAAGCAAAAATAGTGCTCTGTATTTGCTTTGAAGCGAGTCGTCATAAAAGAAGCGTCCACCCTCTTCCTCTTTCTCGTACATGTTAGTCGACTGTACCTGACACCATTGGCAACCTGGCCTAACGTACCATCCATCACCATTTTCCCATATAAATGAATATTAATTGCTTGTGCGACTTCGGTACCAAACCACAAGGCTGCAGACCGATACGAGCTGCAAAGCATGTATTACCGGGCCACGAGGTCTCGATGTCTTTGTTGAAACAACGATCATGCAAAACAATGGAAACAGCTTATTTTTTATTTTTATTCTTATTACTGTAATGTTCTTCATTACAGGAGTATAGACAGTGATTTAGTGCTGTGTGAACGTTGTGGTTAATCAAAGTTAGATAAGGAAAACATTTTTTATACACTGTTATATGTTCAATGAAGTCGGATGGTCAGATGAAATGCGCCCACGATCTATGGTTTGGTGATCCTTGTTCTAATCACCGAACAGAACTTTGTTTTTTGTTTTTTCTTTAAAATCAAACTTTGGCTAAATATCTTCAGGCTCTTCTTGAAATGAGGAGCGTAATTCTATCAAAGTCTTTAATAGCAGCACGACATGGATTCCCAAGAGATCACATGCGCATCCGAGGCCGGCAGAGTACTAGATGGAGAGACAAGCTAGACAAATTCAGAAAGTACTGGCTCTGCGATGCCCTCGATAGAGAAGTGTGGCGAATCCTGGGGAAGATCTATGTCCAACGACGGACATTGAAAGACTGATGATGAAAGTAGAATTTTGACTTGAATTGAAATAAGTTCCTTCCTCTCTTTTTTTTTAATAACTTCTGTCAACGAAGTTGGAAGAGGTATATCGATATTTCGTCTCTGTCCGTACACACGATATCTCCAAAGGTTCTCAATGTATTCCGATAACATTTGGTTGAAGGGTCAGCCAAAGGCTAAGGAAGAATTGATCAGATTTAGGGGAGGATCCCCAGTGGTGTTGTGGTCTGCATAGTTTCAGTCCTTTCTCTCATCTCCAGACCCTCCAACTTTGACATAGTTCCTAATACGCCTATCATTATTGACATTACACTGACCTCCACGATCCACACCTTTTTCAATTCCCGGGTAAAATCCAGGTATCTTACCAGCTTCTCACTCTCTTTCATATTCACTCTATGATCTGCAGTCACAGCCACCTCATCTATCATTTGGCTGGTTCTCTCTCACTTGGTCACGATTACCAGATCCGATCAACAATATATATATATATATATATATATATATATGGAGGTCATCGCCGAAGATATGATGATAGTAAATCTTCTCAGGTCTCCAGTGCGTCCTCACAGATCACAGCAACATTGTGGTTTTACCTGTTTCAACCTTGCCCCCCTCCTTTTGGTTTTCTAACCATTCTGCCTTCTAGGTTTTGGTCATCTCTGAAGATTCGGTGGTCGTTAGTCTCAGATCTCCAGTACCATATATGTTTATTATAACTATTTCTATTATCATTATTGAATTCCTTCTATAAAAGTCACATATTCCAAAATATTGTTACATGGTAAAGATCATTCTTCATTTCTTTGTAGTCCTATCATGTTGATCTTAATTGAAAAACACGGTGAATGCTTTCTTAGAACTGATTTTAACGTCCGTCCTTCTTGTTCCTTTTCTTTGTTATGTCCTCCTGAACTCTTTCTCTTCCTCTTTAATTGTTCCTTCTTTTTTCTCATAACATTTGTGCGTTTGTGAGACAGGTCCTCACGCCTCCAAATTGAGAAGCTCTATGAAACGGAGTAATTTTTTTTCCACAGCGACACTCAACATGTTTTCCTTTTGTTTTGCATTGAATATTATTCTACGACGGGAATAGAATCTATTAGAAGAAAATAAAAATTTCTATTCCCTCCTCTCTTCCTACATTTTTTGCTGACGTTTTTAATGTTTTTCACGCACACACGCGCGCTAATACACCCCACACAAACATGCACCCACATGCACACACGCTGGCATACACACAAGAAAATATTTACACACACACACACACACACACACACACACACACACATGCAGGCACACAAACAAACAAAACAAAAATAGGTATAAAGAATCCCAAATAGAAAGCAAAAAATAGTGTGAAACTCAAAAAATGCTCTATCGTTTTTTCCTCTTTTTCTTTTTGTTCCAATTCTCATCGGCTCGAAACGATAACAATGGAAGCCTTTCTATTTTCATTGTAGCACAAACAAAGCAAATCACGTAAGATTTATGAAAAAAAAGCAGATCCAACTTGGCTCTCATCAACGTCATAATGGCTGATGAACACTGATGTCTGTCAGTTCGCAGGCGTTCGCCGTAGCTTTTCACGCTGCCAAAGAATCCCTAACCCGTAATTCGCTAAACGTGCATTTCTGTCGGGTGGTTCTTGAACTTATACAGTCATTGGTTCTTTAATCAGGTGATCTGAAGAAAAATTTATTTAATGCAGTTTTCTGTTTAACTACGTGGCTGTCTGTAGTAATTGTATTAATCATATATGTAATTGGAGTCGCGTTAGTCACACTTATAGTATCAGTAGCCACCATTATCCCCTTGGTCTTCCTACCCTTTTTTTGAATAGCATATTTTTTCCTTCCTCTCTCTTTCTACAGTGTCTGCCACTCTTGAAATATCAGTAGCATCCATCAGCCAAGCCTATTGTTGTACACTTATGATATCCATCAACGAATCGACAGATCATGGGCTAATAATAATAATAATAATAATAATAATAATAATAATAATAATAATAATAATAGAAAATGCAGATGCAAACCACAGCACTGCTGTGATAGGTGAGTGAGAGATGAGAGGAGGGCTGAAGACCTGGGGAGACTTCCTGTCGCTCAGCCTTCAGCGATAACCACCGGATAACCAGTGTGAAACTGTAAACCACAGTACTGGTGTGGACAATGAGAGTGTGGAGAGGAGGGCTGGAGACTTGAGGAGACTTGCTGTCACTCAACCCCCTGCGGTAACCACCAGGCAACTGGTGTAGAGCTAATGATAATAATAATAATAATTATAATAATAATAATAATAATAATAATAATAATAAAAAAAGAAGAAAAAGAAGAAACAAGCAGAAACAAAGATCTTGGGGATTTTCAGAATGGAAAAAAATACTTGCTACATTTCTGATCGACCGTTCTGAAAAAAAAAATCCAACTGAACACGGAAGCTTTTGTTATGCCAAAGACAACATGTCAGTAATTAATAGTAAACGCTATTCAAAACTGGACAATAATGGCTGACTTGTCCAAGTGGTCGGTAATGAGAGTCTGTATAACAAATGAAATGACTGATAATTTACGAGCTTTGTTTTCAGTTGCTGGGTCAGTATAGGGTAAACAATCAACTTCGGTCGCGGCTTACAAGAACCAGCTTGGGCTTCCCTGTCCGATCAGTGGACTTACCTGAGTAGACGATAATATCGTCTCTTACTGGCGTCAGGCTGACACCTTTTCTTTCTCAACTCTGCTCTTACACTTAGCCAATGTCATGACAACAATCGATGTCTGGTTGAAGGACTCGGCTACTTTTCGCGTCCGTTGCCCGACCGTGTTTGCCAGGGCGCATGCGTGAGAATAAACTAACCAAGGGTTGCCCGTTTGTGTGTACAATCTAAACATATGGCACCTACGTCAGACACACACACACACACACACATACACACACACACACACACGTGTACGCCTAAATACAATTCTGGCTGAAAATCCGCCCGTATTTAATCTGGGTGGTTTGAAAAGGGGCCTTTGGTCCCAATAAGATATCATGGCTTTGAACTACGTATCTATTGAATTATACCTTATTTCAAAATCATCATCATCATCATGAACTCTTGGATCACACTTAATTAAAAATATGTGGTAGGGGGTCAAAAAAGGTAGATGAATTATAGTTAAAGAGATAGGCAGATAGATAGATAGATTGAAATCATATCATTTTCATCGCATGAACGCAGACCACACATCATTATGTATTATCCAAAATCCCTTTTTTCACATTAGAACGCCCTTCTGAGTCCATTGAATATGCATGACAAATTCTGTTAGGATGCACCCAAAGACAAACAGACAAGCAACACTGGATTTGATCTATCATAGTGGCAATAGTTTACATTTGTGGTTTTATTTTTTGCCCTACTTAGAAAATTATCAGTTGGTACAACTGGTACAACAAAAGAATACGCAATATCAGAATTCCTACAAAATGTTTTTAGGTATAAATTTCGTTAGACGTTCCGATATCAGGGTAAATGAAGTGCCCCTGGTTTTCAAAGAAAAAAAAAACCATAGTGAACAAACTGGGAGAAAACTAATGGTACGAGTGATTTAGTTATTTGCATGGCTACACTTTCTTTCAGGTTAACAATGTCGACAGCAGGAACAAAGGTTGGTGTTTCATCTCTCTCTGTCCTGATTTAACTCACCCTCTTCGATTTTGACTTTCTTAATCTTGATCTGGGGTGGCTTGATCAACATAAATGCAGACGTTTCAATATTTACGCAGTGCATGCTAATGCAAGCACATGCAGCAACATAGCCGTATATGATGCAAGGTGCTGATAGCTGATGAAGCCAGTATGGATGAGGCATGTCCTGTCATAGTGGCCAAAGGGAAAGGTTTGAGAAGTTAAATAAGAATTCCTAATAAGATTCCAAATGAAACACGGGTTCTGTCTCTTCTTCTCAACGCTGGTTCTGCAGTTTGTCTTGAAAAAGAGATACGTAGAAAATTGCATCCATGTTCTCCTGACAAGTTTGTGGCAGTCGATATCTCAGAGAATGGAAGTATTCTTATAGAAATCCCTGTACCTTTTCAGTGTTGCTCCTGTCTCGCTGATCTGAAAGAAATTAACCAAAAAAATAAATAATCTTTCATCCACGACACGGGGTCCATAAGCGTTGCTCCCAAGGAGCCTATGAACACCTGAAGTAATAGGGTGTGCAAAAATATTTTTTACTTACGAGAAAATCATCCATTTTTTTTGTCTGAAAGTTATGAAACAAACGTCACTTAGAAGAAATGATTAAATCGGTGTATTGATTTTTCTTTATTAATTGCTCACTGTTCTCTGATCCGATATTTGTACACATCATAATTTTTTTCATAAACCTGCAATCAAATGATGCTACTTAAGGCAAGAATGATATGATGATTGCTTTTCAGTCACGTAGTTGTATTATCGAGCCTTTTTTCTCTTTATCTGAAACTTTCAAATTTCATGTGCAGCATTGAAATCTAACTGTATTGCCCAACTTTTCTTGTGTAACATAGAGGGAACACTGCCTACGAGATCATTTTTTAAAGATTTTCCATACTATTCCAGGAGAAATTTCCTTTGTTTAAAAGCTATTATCTATTTTAAGTCCTCGTCATCATCATCAACATCATCATCAACAACCTTTTAGTGTCCGTTGTTGGACATAGACCTTCCTCAAGACTCACTAAACCTCTCTATCGTTGGCGTCAAGGAGCCAGTACTTTCTCAACTTATCTAGTTTGTCACGCCATCTAATATTTTGTCGGCCCTGGTTTGCCTGGTGGTCACCTCTTGAGTGTCTCGAGTCTCCAGCCTTCCTCTCTGGACTTTCACAGTCAACTGCAGTGGTGTAGTTTACTGTTTCACACCAGTTGCCTTTTGGTTACACTCGCTGAAATTTGAGTATGTATCCTCCAGATCTCTCGTATCTTCCATATCTCTCACAGTAGAGTTGTGGTTTGTACCGCCTTCACCATGTCTTTTTCTTGGCTGTTAAGCCTTTGGTGACAGCTGAGGGTTGTAGATTTCATTTTTCCAGTACTCTCCCCAGGATTCGTGCAGTCTCCAGTCTATATCGTCACAATCCTTCCTCTTATCCCCAGCTCTTCCAATCGCTTTATTCAGTGTTTTTTTAGCGCACCTTCTATTACTGGTACTACCCTGACTTTCATGTTCCACACCTTCTTCAGTTCCCTTGCTTGGTACTGGTACTTTCCTAGCTTTTCACTATCTTTCCTCTTTACTCTGTGTTGGACTGGCAGGACTATGTCTATTATTTGGTAGGTTCTCCTTTCCTTGTCCACGTTTACCATGTCCAGTCTTCTCGCTTGGGAGGGGTCGTCAGTATAGATGGCAAAGTCTCAGAGTAAATTATGGCTTCCATTCTCTGGGGCTGTCTCCGGTTTTTGCTGGTATCACTTTTCTGTATGATTGAATCCCATTCCTTTGCTTATTAGCTTTTCTCTATCTAAGTATAGTTGTTCTGAAAAAAAAAAATCAAAAGTAGTCTATCTTTCGGTCGTTAAAGTTAACAATGTGAAATTGGAATTAAATAATAAGTTTCGGACGATACTCGAACTCATATCCCACACCTCCAGAGCAAGTCTTTCGTGGACGTCGCCTCAACCACCCTGACCCCATTAATTAAGTGGGGACACATCTGTTGTTATTCTGCCACCCCTTTTCGATCTGCCATACCAGTTTTGCTTTATTACCTAGTAATAGTAGTTAATCAACCGTAGTCAATGAAGATGGCGAAGATTTCTATCCCTTTTTACATATGCATGCGTTCGTTTGTGTGTTGCTGCGTGCCTGTCCACAGTGTTTTGTCTACAGACTTGAAAATTGGCATCAATACTCCACTAGACCTCTTCTTTTTTTCACTTTTGGAAAGAAAGTTTTTTTTTACCTTCTGGGGGCCTTGTTTTGACGGATTTCTTATTAATATCTAGATTCTCTAGAACAGAATAGAACATATATATATATATATATATATATATATATATATATATATATATATATTGACATCGAGTTCATATTCCTGAAAAGGCTGACCTCACATCAGGGAGTTTACTTGTTTTGGATTTTTTATTGTTTAGTTTATTGATTTTCCCATTTTTACATATGTATTTGGAAAGCTCTATTTCCTCCGTCACATGACAGGCGCCCTCTAGCACTAGGCTCCCAGGATGACTGTTCGGGTTGCCAGTACCTCGGGCCGGCCTTTTCTGTTACATTTCAAACTAAATCCATTTTGACGGACAAGTTTCTTGCGAAACTTGTTTATGACCACATAAATCCTCTAATGGGATGAACCACAACAATATTGCTCAAGAGATAATAATAAAAAAAAAAAGAAAATTATAAAATAGTCGAACAAAAATAAACATTATTGCTTATCTTCATGACGCCGGACGAAACCAGCGGACTTATCAGACTGACAGCGTTTCTCATCACGTGAGAGTCGACAACGTTTCAGAAGGAAAATGCTGCCGGGACGGTTTGAGTGGCTATGTTTTTGTCTTTGTTTTTTCCCCCTGAGGTGTCGGGTCACGTGAGACCGACGGCGTGTGGCTGCGGCGAAGGCCAAAAGTAAACATCGTCCTGCCAGACATGAAAAAGGACACGGTGAGATGCGGCGCGACAAGTTGACGTCGTTAGGACGTGATTGGCTGACTTGCTATTGTTCTGGGTAAGAAGAATAAAATAGAATAAAAAGACCGAGGCAGGGGCTAAACAAACCAATGACACACATCAGTCGTAAGAATACATAGTTAAGGTAATCCCCAACAGGTCTTGTTTTTATGTGATTTTTATTATTAGAGCTTAGAATGCCCACACTACTACTACTACTGTATTATTGATTTTACTAGTTTAATGTGGATAAATGTATAACACACACACATACATACATATGTGTTTTATGGTGAAGCATTTGCAAAATCATGTTTCCTTATTAATACAACAGTGTCATGGTAGGTGCTCGAAATGGGGTAGTGGTTAGCGAGATAATCTAGTCGACTATTGTTGTAAAGTCTAGTCGATCAGCATCCGGTGTCCCACATTAAGAGCTTTTTGCCAGACTAAGCTGAACTTGATATGTATCTGTACTAATACTTGAGATGTTCGTTTGTTTGTTCGTGTCTCTTCTCCTCTAAAACTACAAGGCCGATCGACTTGATGATTGGCATTGAGAATAAATGAAAATTGACTTCCAACATTGGTTGAACTTCGAGGTCACCAGAGGTCATTCAAGGTCACCAGAGGTCATTCAAGGTCACCAGAGGTCATACTCTATCCAATCCAAAGTTCTAAATGTCGGAAGAAATTCATTCATTCTTTTTACGAACATTTTTCTGTTAATGAAAGCCTTAGCAAACATTGGTGTTTTTTGACTGATTTTTTAGTCTATTATTGCTTTCTTGGCAATATAACAGGGAAAATAACTGGAAAAAAAAATAGTAATACGGCCCAAGTCAGTAGAGATTTTTGTTTCCCCTCCTCCTTTTCCTATTGACAAACATCCAACGCATTTCATGTCATATTGAGACAAATCTTCCCTGTACCACTTACACAAACGTTCTACGTGCTTCAGTTCATAATGAAAACTATGTTAGGCAGGGGGGGATCTAAATCAGGTAATTTTCCAAGATAAGCTTGAAAGTAATTATTTGGAATCGTTAACTAAAACTGACTCTAAAACTGTCAACATAGGTTTCTTCAAATTTTTAGCTAGTCTGGCTGGCCCACTGATGTATGAATTACGTGAACAGGCAACACGATTGGAGTTGCATGGTTCAAATTTTGAACATTTATTCCTTATTATGTCTGGGAAATTTTGTGTTTTTTTCTGTTTTTTTCACCCCTTAAATAGTTTTTTTTTTAGTACGGGTTTTGGCTAAATTAATCCCTTAGTTTCTATCTACCTGTTTCTTGAAAATTTCGCGTTTGTCTTTCGTGATCACTACCCAACAAAAGGCGAAAGAAAGGACTTATTCATTGATCAGCAATTATCAATATTTTGATGCCAAAAGACATTGGTCACATGAGATTTTCTACTGAGTGACTTACTAGACCTGTTCTATTATTTTTTCGGGGGGTAGGTATTGTAAACCATTATTACTGACTTTTGATAACTAAAATATGTCCATTTCTTGTATATATATATATATACACACACATACACACACACACATATATATATATATATATATAAATATATATATATATATATATATATATATATATATATATATATAAGAAATTGACATATTTGGTCCGATAGAATGAATTATGAATTGCGTTATATTATACAGAAACTTATCTGAAATGAGCTCCCATCGTTACACGGTTGATAATTTACGACTTGAATAGAATAATCAATCACAAGAAATGGAGCTGCTGCAGAAATCGAATCTGCCCCCGATTAGATAGCCGTTTCAACGTAGTGATGCACTTACCATCGTGTTAAACAGCCGCTGGTTATGCAACAGCCAAATAACTGCTTTCAATTCTCATCTCGCTCATTCTCGTTCTTTTTCGTCTCTTTCAACGTGACAGCATGTATTTGAGAAATCGACATATTTGGTCCAACTGTGTGAAATATAAATTGTGTAACTGTTTTCAACTAGATTTGCCCTATCATTTTCCAAGTGTCTGACAGTCCTAGATGGTATCGTTACTGAGGGAGTAATCAAATATCTGCAACATCCGATGATATCCCCCCCAGCCAGTTTTATCTTTTTTAAACCGTTCATTTCTACGCTTTTACTGCTTGCTGCACGCTGACAGCAAAGATTTATACTAAAGTATCCACAGGGAATCCCAGCGTTGATAGGGAAAACATATACCCAAAATTTGACAACATTAGCGAGGAAATAATGCTTAACTATTTGTGGGAATGGGCGTGAGCCGGTCCAGGATGTGCGAGAAGTAATTCGATCCTCAGGCTATCACATCAGCCTTTCGAAGACATGTACAAAACCGGTTAAGGCCTGTTAAAAATTATTATACCTTTGAACCATAACTAAAAGTTTGAGTTTTCTTTTCTTACCTTTTTCTTAAAAATATATATATATATATATATATATATATATATATATATATATATATATATATATATATATATATATATATATATATATATATATATATACTCACCGACACATTCATTAAGACAAACTAGCGTATTTGTATATGCGTGTAAGAGAGAATAGACATAATCAAACTCAGTAGTTTCTACACACAAATACACATACACACACATTATATATATATATATATATATATATATATATATATATATATATATATATATATATATATATATATATATATATACGCACGTGCGCATGTGTGTGAAGTTTTTTTCGCCTATATGTGCAGTGAAGTCGAAAACATTCCCCATTTGTCCGGCACGTATACTATAAACAAAAACACATACACCTTGCTTCTCATGTAGAAGCTGATTTGTAACTCTATTTAAATCGACGCATTTTTTCTTTCAAAAAAATCCGCCATCTCGCCAATCAAGCACTTTGTTTGTTTCTACAGTATGGTGAAACGTGATTTTCTTCTAACCGAATCTGCCCACGTTTGGATTCTTGGCTAAGATCTGCAAGTAGGTGACCTAGAATGTGAGGCAAAAAGGAAAACAAAAACAGTGAATAACTCCCTGGGGCGCCTAGTGCTAGGGGTGCCTGTCATGTGCCTGAAACAGTAGGATGTTCCAAATACAAATGAAAAAAAAAATGGGAAAATAAATGAATTAAACCTTTAAAAAAAAACCAGTGAAAATAACAAAATTTACCTAATGTGAAGTCAGATTTTTCGGAAATATCTGACAGTTAAATCCTTCTGTTGTGGTAAAACTAAGGGAAACAAATCGCAGGCTTTGCTAGTTTGGTGAGATAGAGTGCTCACAATATCTGGGATATGGGAGGGAAGGCAAATGGGATGAGACAAAGTGAGACAAATAAAAAAAGTAATTATATACTTCGAAGGGCACCGAAGTTCAGCTTGCACAGGGCTCCAGGGTCCCTAGATCCAGCCCTAAATGTATATCGACGCAGGTTCGTTTGTCTTCGTATCTGTGTCCCTCTAGAATGACGGAGCAGTTCAAATAAATAGGCATTTTCAATATCGGAATGCCGAACACTACGCTGTCTTGTAACTCTGTCAATCTGACTTTTGTTCGACACAGCCAAACCAAACACTTTCGCGGAGTACCTAATGAGGAACCAACTCAGTAGCTGCAGGTCTGTTCCTTAATGAGTGCTTGAGGCACGTGACCTTTCGTCAAAATTTGACATGTGCAACATTCATCTATAACTATATCATATGGACCGAATATACATATGGTTTATTAGAAACTGCCAAACAAATGAGTGAGTTTTTAAGTGATTCTGACTGACTGGCTTGCTATCTATCTATTGTGCGCACAGTCCTCACCAAAAGAGCAGAATATAAACCCTCAAAATAAGATCTTAGGAGGGGTTCAATTTACAATGTATGCTAAATTGGTCCCTTAGTTTTTGTCCGGCAACGTTCACGCTAGAGAAGCAAAATTCTGGATCTGCATCTCATTATGTGTTTGATTTCATTCGAAGATATGTCCATTAAAATGTTGCAAACGTGAACCTCGGATTTGGAAGAGAGTGGCTGAGCGGGTGATGACATACAGACTGGACTGAGAGAACGCAGACCGTCTCAGTCGGAGTTAAAACTCGGCTCACCGATTCCATTCTCTGTGTCATCAACAACTTGGCCTGCCACATCTCCCCAGTTCATTAAATTGGACACGACAAAACGGAAAGTAGTACAGTAGAAGCCGTCGGATCATGTAACTTTAAGCGTTGTAATATTGATAAGATATTACCTCGGTAGTGAAGTTGAGAGCCATTCATTTGTTTTTACCAGACACCCAGACAGTCGAAGATCTTTGGACGTGTCTCAGAAAGAAATTACGACTACATTTTGGCACGTTGGTTGCACTATTTCCGTTGTAACTGAATGAATTCATTGTGCACAATATTCTGGCAAAGAACAAATTGGTGTCTTTTAACTTCATTATTGCGTTATTATCTAATCAATATGTTGTAGAGTTGTACTTTTGATGCCTTTATATGAATTTTTGTGTCCAACTACCACATTTTACATTCGTAAGACCAAGGATTATCATTACTTCCAATTTACGACCTGAGAAGTAATTTGAAAGGAATATATATATATATATATATATATATATAGTATGATGCATTTTGTCACATCATCATCGGTCTTTTAGAATCCGTCGTTGGACATAAACCATCCCAATGATTCGTCAGACCTCTCTATCATAGTTGTCGCGGAGCCGGTACTTTCTGAATTTGTCTATCTCGTCACGTCATTTTACTTTCTGTTGGCCTTACTTTCGCAAATAAGGTGTAAGTCGTGATATCCATCAGTTGTCTACCAGACTTATAAGATGACCAGCCCATTGCCATTTGAGTTTTCAAATGGTTTCTGCAATATCTCAGACTCCTGTCTTTTGTATAATATAAAGGTTGAGCATGATTCTCTCTAAAGCACGTTGTATGATTCTCAATTTTGTTCCAGCTTCATATGTGATTATCAGGAGGATACATTGATTGTATACCCTTTTTTTAGGACTAGTGGGATTTTCTTGTTCTTGAAAGTTGAGCTTGCTCTCTCGAAAGCATGCCAACTTAGTATGAATCTTACTGTAATTTCTTCTTTGGAGGAGGAGGATTTCATGGAGGTGTGTTGTCCTAGATAGATGTAGTGGTCTACTTTCGTCAGATCTGCGATTTCAAACTTAATCGTTATGTTCTTGTCCTCATAATGTTAGTTCAACATGACATTCGTCGTGTTGAAGTTATTGTGGAGACCAACTTTCTTGCTTTCTTCGTGACTTTCTTCATGACTTCAGGGATTTCCACTGGGTCGAAAACCTTTCAAGAGTCAATTAATGCTACAGCGAGAGGTGTTTTACATTCTGCTACTTTCTATTTTTGCTGGTTTACAGAATGGAGATGATCGATGGTCGAGTAGCTTTTTCCGAAGCCAGCTTGTTCCGATGGTTGATTTTCATATGGAGTTCAAAGTCATTCGGTTGGTGATCACTTAGGTGAAGAGCTTGTATTTGCAGTTAAGTAGGCTTGTTGATCTGCAGTTGCTGAGGTCTTTCAGATTTTCTTTCTTATATAACAGCATTATGATTGCAGTATTTCAATCTTCTGAGACTTTACTTTGTTTGAGGCATAAGTTAAATATTGGAGGTAGGAAAATTTCTCAGGTATTGGTTACGGTGTTCGTATTGACATTAAAAAATACGGACAATAGTTCAACCAAGGGATTTTTTCTCTTAATTGTTTAAGTTGCATGAAAGAAAGAAAGCACTGGTTCAGTGAACATGGCCGACATACTTTTATATAGCCTGAGAAAATATAAATAAATTAATAACAGAAATATTGATGAAAATAACATCTAAAGAAAATATACTTTTTTAATAGGCATCTGATTGCCACACTTGAAAAATGATTATGGCTTTCTATTTATTGATAACGTGTTCAAGAAAATACGAATTAATTTTCTCAAGTAAAAACAAAAGCGAACTCTTTGGAATGCCGTGGAACGAGGCGTGCTAAAACAAGTTCTGTCTCACCGTGGCCTTTCCTGAATAGCTATATTTAGAATAATCACCTGTTTATTGGTGATACGAGAATGGGGATTTGTATGTCTGTCAGTTGTAGGGAAAATAAATTTCACCGTATTTGTGAGATTGATATACAGAAATCTCTTATAACACTTGTGAAAAGACGTATTATTGATTACTGTACGTAATTATACTAGTATATACCTGTCGAAAATAACACTGTTATTTGTGTGTGATTTCGAGTATTCTAATATCAACTTAACACAAGCTGTTTCATAGGGTATTAAGCCAAAGCCTTGATATAAAATGTTATGTGAGAAAATCACAAGTGATTTTGTTCTATATGGAAAAAAGTCATAATAGGAAACTTATTTTATCGAAAATATAACTTATATCATTACAAAAGTTGAATATCATTCTATTAAAAAAATAGGAAAATGTATGGCAAGATTTTACAAATCTGGTCTTTTTAAAAAGCATTTAGCCGCGAACTTTTCGGTTTGGCCTTATTTAAATTTTGAGTCATATTGACTTAGTTGCAGTAAGAGTTATAATTTTAAAAAATGCAGTTTGTTTACAATATGTTTTTGTCCATTTTTGCGAGCTTTTCACTATAAACGTCTCGAACTATACGGCAACTGTGCCTTCGCTTTCTTGTTTGGCAGTTATTAAATTGGCAACAGTTGGGAGAAACAGAAAATCACTTACTCACTCAAAAAATGACTCTATTTTTCTATCAGATGTGTTTCTTTGACGCGGCGTCTCATTGACACATTAAAATATTAACATTATCTTCGTAGTCGCGTTGACCTCTGATCATCGATTCCTTGATTCCAACGACGCTGAACAGTACGGGAGCAAAGGGTGAATTTGTTGAAGACTTCTTTTATCTAATGGGGACCTTATCGCCAATGTTTATTTGGTTTCTCTGAGTATTGTTCCAACGGTCGAACACTTGTTTTTTTACATCACTTAGTCGCCGAATCACTTCGAAGCATCTACGTGTGAGTTTTGCCATGCCTTGGCGTCGTAAGATTGGGTATTTTTGTGGTAATAATTCGCCTGAAGACTGCTTCAACAAGACTAACCCAGTCATCAATTTAAAATGGTAGGAAATCGAGTTTGTGGTCCTGTCGGTCGATCTAAACAGTCAATGCAAATGCCCAATTAACTGTTTCAACTCCAATGGAATAATTGTCGCGTTGGAAGAAAGTCCCATTTTCTCTAATTGTTCATTCTATTTATGTTGACTGGGCCAAATGATACATTCATCGTGTAATAACGGAAGATCATTTTAAACAAGAGTTTCAATTTAATATAACGCAATTTATAATCATTCTGTCAGATCACGTATCCATTTCTTACTGGCACACACACACACACACACACACACACACATATATATATATATATATATATATATATATATACATATATATATATATATATATGGGGTTGTATGCGTGTGGATGAGTATTTATTGAAAATGTTAGAATTAAATTTTTGACACTTCTCTTGGGGGAACTCGAAATTCTTGAATATAAATCAACTCCCCAGTTTGAGTGATACTCTACTTCATAAGAAAAAAATGAAAAGAAATGATATAAGACAAACGACATTGATGGTGACGAGCGAACTTCAACGATATTTCTCATGGGAAAGGGATGGGAACAGAACAACACACACACAGCCATTTTATCATAGGCATGCAATACACATATTTTCAACACACAACATTGCTCTCAAATTGCTCACCGTGTGCTTTACATGAACCTATTACGTAACATTTGAAGGGACAACCTACTTTCAAGTTGAACAATTAACGTTCCGATGATTTACAACTTTTTTCTGAATAACGTGACTTGTAAAAATTAGCTGTTTGCACCATCAGATTCACTGCATGGTTTCTTGAGTGTGTGCTTTGAAATTTTTTTGTGATATCATACCAGCAAAATATCTTGTCGACCACCCCCAAGTGGTTAAAAAATGGAGTAGGTCCGTGAAATCAGGGCGTTCAAATTTTGAAAGGAAGATAACTTCAGCAGAGACGCTCATTGATACTGCTTCTGCCACTAACTTATTCTGGACATTTACATTTTAGTGTTTACGAATGTATCCTCTCTCATGTAGGATTAGGGTTGGAATTAAGATTAGTGGTAAGATTGGGGCTAGGTTTCGGGTCAAGGTTGGCGTTGCAATAAAAAAAAGAAGATATTTTCTTCATATTCATAACACGAAAATGTGATATACATCTGGAACTAATCATAAAAATGATTAAATATTTCCCCTTACCATATCTTCTTCTTATGTAAACGATGTATTAGATGTTCAGAACAGTCTGCATAATTACCTCCCTGCCTAAATTTGAACGTATTTTGAGTTTACGATCATTATCAAAACACTTACCAAAATGGTCTCTTAAATTAAGTCCCCCGGGATATATTTGGCATCAAGGATGGAATTTTTCTTTTGAATTCCTTCCAAGATGAATACGATACGCACAACATTTGTACTGTTTATCTATCATTATCGACCAGTTAGTGTCCGTCGTTAGACATAGACCTTGCCTGAGATTTGCCAAACTCCTCTATCATAGGCGTTGCAGAGCCTGTGCTTTCTGAATCTATTTAGCTCGTCACGTCATTTTACTTTCTGTTGGCCACGGCTTCGCATATGATCTCGGGGGTCCACGTTGTGAGTCGTGATGTCCAGCGGTTGTCTGACATTCTTGCAACATGTCCTGCGCATTGCCATCTGAGTTTCTATGATATCTCGGACTCCTGTCTTTTCTCTTACATACTGCAGTGTCTTATGATCTTTCCATGTGAGATGGAGCAGCATGATCCTCTTATGTGCACGTTGCACGGTTCTCAGTTTGAGGATTAATCATTTGGTTAGAGTCCATTTTTCAGCTCCATAGGTGACTATAGGTAGGACATATTGGTTGTAAATCCTTATTTTGGGAACAAGTGGAATTATCTGGTTCTTGTAAAATGAGCTCACTCTATCGAAAGCTTGCCAATCTAGTGTGATTCTTCGCGTGATTTCTTCTTCTTTTAATGACTTTATGGAGACTCGCTGTCCTAGGTAGATGTAGTGGTGTACTTTCTCGAGCTCTGCCTTTTTGATTTCAATACAGTTACAGAACTCCTAAAATGACATAAAACATGAACCTTTTAACGGAAGATTCACTTGACTCATTCACGTTTAGTTGTAGGACACCATTTTGCAGCTTCACAGCTCAAGAGTCATCAAGGCTGACCCAAGTTTTCCTGGTGCCGTGGGTAAGCAGAACTTCGATACCCTTTAATGTATAGTATTGTCATATTTATTCATGTTTTATAGTGAGGAAAATAAACATATATTAGTAAAACATTTATTGCAATAATCAAGTAAGAGAAAACAGTTTTGACCCACCATCAGTGTTTCAGATCGTCATTTGATGAATATAACAAATTCATTATTATATTCATTCCTTTCCCCTTTTTTTCGTGGATACCCTGAGATCACATGCGTAACCGAAGCCGATAGAATACAAAATGGCAAGACGAACTAGACAAATTCGGAAAGTATTGAATCTGCAACGCCCATGAGAGAGAGTTTTGGCGAATCCTTGAGAAGGTCTATGTCCAACGACGAACAATAAAAGACTGATGATGATGATGAGACGCATGAGAGGTATCGCCATAGCACTTGGCGCTGTGGACGACTGCCCGTAAGGATCACAGAGATAGTTACGTACTTTCTAACTGTGCTCAAGTCTTGGTAAAAAACAATATTTCAATATTAAACTTGGAGGCAAGCGAACAGACACGTTTCTCTTGGAAGATTAGCGTAACACAAACTTCATTTTGTCCTCATGCCATACTGAACCAAGCTCAATAAATGTTCAGAATCACATTAGGAATAATTTGATAATATTCGTTAGAAAGAAATTGATTTAAGGATTTTAACTGATAGAAAATGAAAAAACAAAAAAACAAAAAACCAATAAAGTGAATACAAAGCATTACAAGTTTTTTTTATGCTCCAGAGAGGATACAATGCAACGTATTTTAACTTTCGTGTTCCTGTGTAATGTGTTTTTTCCTAATTGATTAACTCTTAAAAGTATTGAAAATGTCAGTTGTTCCCTTCGAACTTGACATTTGTGACCTACTTATGTTCAATTGCATAACGAATAAAGTAAGAAAAACATTTACTTATAAATATCACTGCCCTAGCCACAAAATCCATTTGAAGGGAATAATAACCATATTTCATTTTTTTTTCTATAAATAAACAATTAGAAAATAACATATCTCAGGCGGAACACAAATCTAGTAGCATGGTGAGATCAAACTTTACAAAGTTTTCCCCTTGCTACTCTTGAATGATTATGTTCTAACCTCAACTTGCGTTGAATCAACAATTTTTTTGCCTGTATATTGTTTTTTTTGACAAAATGAAACATTTTGATAATAAGAAAAAAAATCACTATAAAAAATCTATCCATATAAAAATCATACATGCAAATTAGTATGTTTATTCGTTTATATGTTTGTCCGATTGTTTTGTCAAATATCTGTTATAACTTCAACGTTGTAATGGATTGGTCCATGAGAAATAGATCAATTTTGCTAAATAACACAACTATTGGGTTGAAATAAAATGAGATAGTAATTAATGATACTTGATGTTTGAAACTAAAATAAAAGAAAACAAGCTTGGTTGCGTTAGGGCTAAACTCCCTAGCTTCATTAAAATCTAAAAAGGTGAACAAAATAGAATTAATTTCTCCGTATAATATTACTCCAAAACTACGTGACTCATTTCAACCCCTTTACTAGTAGTTCCTGTAAATGCGACTAGCAAACTTTAGCAAAACAAGTCGACCTGTGTAGGGCTTTAGAAGTGGGAGTGAATTCGTCATTAGTTTTAGCGTCCGCCACTATGTCACTGTTATTCGTCATCTGTCATTGTTTTCGCACATAGTCAAGAATCATACATATAATCAACATAAAGTCAAAACATGATAGAAAGGGTTTGATAGAAGAAAGAAAGAAAATTTCAACCGGAAAGTAAAACAAACATGTATATACTCGTTATTATTTACCTTTAATGATGACTACATACCAATGAGGTCACGTGTTTTCCTCTTTTTAACCAAATCTATAATGGTTATCGAACAAACGTTGTGTTTTTCACCTCCTGCGTTTCCACCACCACCACCTGTCTTATCTTCAGTGTTTTCGATACAAGACCTTGTTAGTTGATTTGTGTGGGGGTCTATGTTTACGATAAAAATCTGTACTGGAATGAACACATATTTTCTGACCATCTAAAAATCACGCAAATATGACTCGGATCGCGTCTCTAATGATTCCAAAATAGAATAGAGGGAGAGAATTTTTTAACAGGTGAGTCCTACTTCACCACAGCGATGTCGTCGTCGTCGTCAAATGGACATTTTATACGAGGCCTTCCGCATGAACTTGTTTGAAGTCCCTACTGCAGGGGCGAGGGGTTCTGCTAGTATGAAATAATATTTTTTTACAGCAGAAATGCAATTTTTACAAAAAATCAAATACTTTTTAATTTCAATACAAAAAACAAACAAGAAAAAAAACCCTCTAAAAACATTGCCCTGAAACATGACCCCCTCCCATTTTTAATTGGAAACAATTTCAGTTTCACGTCCTATATTCGTTCGAAAAAAAGATAATAAAAAAAATCTACAGCGGATACAGCTTTGAAATCATTCATCTTTTTCATAAATCTATCAGTTTTCTTACCAAGGTATAAATATTGATTATTTATTGTTTGTTTGGAGAAATGAGATGTATTCTATCCTATTCATCTCGAAGAAATCTGACAGTACTATTTTTGTTGTTGTTTGACATCGATCAAGTAAGGAAACTTGTTATCAGTTTTTAATCTATGTTATCGCTTTATGAGCATGACTCATTGGTTTTTGGTGGGGGAATCTTGTTACAGAAGAAAACAAAATCAACTCTAAATAAGTTTGATAAAAAAAAAACAAAAAAAAACATTATTAAACTTGTCTTTTAAAAAAAATTGAGATGGTTGAACTAGTAAAGGTTTGTGTCTGGTTCATGAACTAAATATCAATGGGAGGTTAAAAAAAAGCGACTTTCGCGGCTGCTGCTACTGCTACTGACGTTATGGTTGGGTTTGTAAGTAAACACGAACATTTTTTCATAACTATAAAACAAAAAAGAATATACACTTGCGACTGACAATAAAAATTCAGTGGACAAGTTTTTGTTATCTTTGATACCCAAGATATCAACATACCAATTTTATGATTATGAAAAAAATTAATCCTTAAAATCTAACCCAATACTAACCCTAACCCTAAAACTAACTCTTATCCAAAACTTTATCGTTTATAATTAAATCTAATAAAATAAAGCTTTAAATATAAAAGTTTTCTGCCTTCGTTTAATCCGTTATATGTTAGTAGCAGTAACAGCAACTGCATGTCAGCGTTATTTATTACCTCCCTTTGATATTTAGTTTACGAACAAGAAACGAACCTTTACCTATGAACACTCTTCTATAAGGATAATACCAAGCCTAAAGGGACACAACGTTTAAGGCTTACCCTAAAGATCTGTAAACGATGAGCGATTCTAGCCGAAGAAAAGATAACGGATTTGACTAGAGCTTATTTAGGCAAAACTAGGATTCAAATGAAGTTGGCCCGAGAATTAAGTCAGCGGCACTATACCCTAGTGCTACATAATATTCCTACATGTATAAGTCAAGGAAGTGACGTCTGGAAAAGACTATTGGGAATGGGGATAATAGCAACTGTGGCAATAATATATTGAAGCGGCTTTAACTTGGTCCCTATGAAAACCAAATATATTGAAGCGGCGTAAAGTATACTGACCATTCAAAACTGTACAGAATTAGTCTATTACGGAACGAATTCAAACAGAAAATAGCAACAACGATATTAATGACGATATTAACAATTGAATGGTGGTTTTAATTTAGTGAAACGAAAGACTCGATACAAAATTAGGGTTGTTTACATTAAAAAATGTAGTATTGTTAATGCCCAAATTCATCAATAGAAGTGTTATCCTGATAGAGGGGAGTGATATACATAGAATGACGAATTCCAAAGGTAAATTGTGGCGCTCTCTTCTTATGGGCCCAAACATTTTCTGATCTGTGTGTCCCAGGTCCTGGCGTTCTCTCATATCGATGATCTGCGTACTTGTTTCGAAAACGTACACTGTAAACGGGCGCCTTCTTTCGGACCTTATCGGTGGAGATGACGTTATAAACAGCGGGACCTGGACTGGAGGGTTCCGGCATCCAGGAATTTCTTGCCAACATTGAATAAGCTGGAGCCCTTTTTTTGTTGCTTTGCTTCGTTTCACACAACATTGTCGGTAGATCATATATTGGTGCTGGTGTGAAATCGACCAAGCGCTTTCTTAATGGTAGAGAAATGCTGTATTGAGGTGCACTTTGATAAACGATTCCTTTGCTTTTGTCCAGATTATAGATTACCGGCGAGGGAGTATCGTCGACCTTTCGCTCTGTCATTCGACTTTTCAACGTATATTTAGGGGTGCCCTCTGCTCCGTTCCGATAAATCGGCGTATGCGACAATTTCGGACCGGGGCTACTGCTAACGGGGAATTCCTTGAAACGTTTACCGAATATGTAACTAGGTGCTTTTGCATACACACTGTATATATCATGTTCTCTACTGCCTACGAGTGTTGATAGCTTATATTTCGGACCGGGACTAGTATAAGCTGCAAACACTGGAGCTCTGGGAATGGTCATTTCTTTTCCTGACTAAGAATATAGACTTAGTTTCCGTAGATAATATGACTGTCTGGTCTGCTTCCTTCGTTTTCAACAATTTTAAGAATTATCAAGCTATTATGACGTCATGGTATTAAATTACGTGATTTGGGCAAACGTAGCGTATGAAATCGTTAAAATTACAATTGGAAAATTCGAAAACGTATAAGACGAAAGTAACTTGGACAAACATACTTTCTAAATCTAAATTTAAACATAAGATATCTAAATTGACCGTAGATCTAAATTTAGAAATGAAATATCTAAATTGACCGTAGATCTAAATTTAGAAATGAAATATCTAAATTGACCGTAGATCTAAATTTAGAAATGAAACATCCAAATTGACCGTAGATCTAAATTTAGAAATGAAATATCTAAATTGACCGTAGATCTAAATTTAGATATGAATTGACAACGCTTGAGAAAAGCAATCAAAATATTAGGTTGGTACAAAAACCATTGCAGTTTTTCACCATCAACTTTAAAACAGTAAATCTCGAATGGGAATAAAAGTTATCAATCAAAATAAGAGCCTTCAGAACTTACACATTTTTGACAACTAGAAACAAGTCCATTGATTCCTGAAGCGTAGAATTCTTTTGTCCTTCAACCAATCAATTCTTCGAAGGTGTTTTGCGCTGCTGTTTGGTTGTTGGAGAACTTATCAGGCAGGAAGTGGTCGAAATGCTTAAAAAAAGTGTTAGCCGTTCGGAGAGAGGTCTGGTTAGTAAGTTAGGTGAGATAGAGTTTTATAGCCTTGTTCATTCAATTCCAGCTGGGTCATTAGTGTGATATACGATCGGGTGTTGGCATGGAGATGAATTGGTCCCCTGGTCAAATAATTGGTTAATATTACGAACGGTTTCCGCTCATATACTCCCCACTTAGAATTTATACGACAAAATTACTTTTTTCTATCTTTGATTTGACAGCCTCAAATAAACCAGAATAAACAATGAAGAGAAAACGTTCAGTATAAATAGAACGAAATTCACGCTTAAAAATGTTTTATTACATGATCATAATTACATAACAGTTTACATTCCAAAAAGTTTATACGAACATACATATTCACTCTCATAATTGACGGAATTTAGACCAAAGATTCCTAATTTTCATTGTTTTATCTTGTTTCAATATTTTATTCCAACATACATATTCACTCTCATAATTGACGGAATTTAGACCAAAGATTCTTAATTTTCATTGTTTTATCTTGTTTCAATATTTTATTCCAACATACATATTCACTCTCATGATTGACGGAATTAAGACCAAAGATTCTTAATTTTCATTGTTTTATCTTGTTTCAATATTTTATTCCAACATACATATTCACTCTCATAATTGACGGAATTTAGACCAAAGATTCTTAATTTTCATTGTTTTATCTTGTTTCAATATTTTATTCCAACATACATATTCACTCTCATGATTGACGGAATTAAGACCAAAGATTCTTAATTTTCATTGTTTTATCTTGTTTCAATATTTTATTCCAACATACATATTCACTCTCATGATTGACGGAATTAAGACCAAAGATTCTTAATTTTCATTGTTTTATCTTGTTTCAATATTTTATTCCAACATACATTTTCACTCTCATGATTGACGGAATTAAGACCAAAGATTCTTAATTTTCATTGTTTTATCTTGTTTCAATATTTTATTCCAACATACATATTCACTCTCATGATTGACGGAATTAAGACCAAAGATTCCTAATTTTCATTGTTTTATCTTGTTTCAATATTTTATTCCAACATACATATTCACTCTCATGATTGACGGAATTAAGACCAAAGATTCTTAATTTTCATTGTTTTATCTTGTTTCAATATTTTATTCCAACATACATATTCACTCTCATGATTGACGGAATTAAGACCAAAGATTCTTAATTTTCATTGTTTTATCTTGTTTCAATATTTTTTTTCTCTATATATGTTTTCTTGTTTTTTTCAAATCTTTGGTCCAAGTTCCGTCAATTTTGAAACTGTATAAAGATGTTAAGATGAACTTTTTGAAATGTATCAGGTACGTCTTTGTACACACTGTACCTGTCAAATCCGGCGTTGTTCCATGAAAATTCCGCAGAACTTGCAAAATTGAAAAGTATTCCTAAATGAAATATTGGCAAAGAAAGAATAAGAAACTAAGCACTAATGCTATTAGGAATGGTATGATTCTATCCTCAACCACTGTTTTGGATAAACCACAGCGCAAACTGAAATTTTCAGCCTTCATTCGCAGAAGACTGACAACTCGATTTAGATCGAGAAGTCGAGCATCAGACAGAGTAGAAAAATGTAAAGGTGAACCTTCGACGGGCCCAGCCAGTCGGGAATGGGTTATAACAAATTCCTCAAGTAAAATAAAGGAGATTTGAACGAAATGGTCATAACAATTCGGCCTTTATCAAATCACTGAAATTGTCTTTCTTGCCTATAACTGCGGCATTCAACTCATCAAAATGAAGTACTTGAGGCCGGCTTACCTGCTTATGTACATCCGACCCCGACATGTACAATTGTTGCTAAACAGTAGTTGTTATTGTTGTCAATAGTCATAATATTTTGGCTCATCGTTGTATAGATATGTATGTATTGCGTAATTTGTACTCCAAGATTAACATGTTTCATGTGTCATCTTATGATGATTTGTGTTTATCATCAAACTTCATTTTCCAATCGGTTTCGCTTCTTTGGCGTGAAATATTTCTATCATATCTTTTTTATTTAGTACTGAGTCATTTTTGGTTCTGGAATGTTTCAGACGAGTCTGATGTTGAATAAGTGCTTGCTCATTTTGTCTGCTCTGTTTTGATGGAGTCTACAGGAAAGAAAAGTAGTGAAAATGGAAGAGCATTGATTGTGAAATTAAGAAATGATTTTTTAAAGAATGAACAAAAGAAAGAAAGAAAGAAAGAAAGAAAATAAAAACAGAGAAATATAGAAATTTATAGAAGTAATCTTGTGTCACAAAGAGAAAGATGAAGAAAGAGAAGTGTAGTAATAAGGGTTGAGGAACGAAAGAAAAAAAAGAAAGTAAGGGAAGAAAAAGATTGATTGACAGAAATAGACTCAGATAGAAACAATATGAAGAGACTAGATAAAGATAGCTAGACGAATAGATAAACAATCAGATATCGTGAAAAATATGAATAGCTCAAAATGACTAGATTAACAGATACAAGTTCTCTCATGTATCTAAGTGTATATATATATATATATATATATATATATATATATATATATATATATATATATATATATATACATACAAAAGTTACTGTAATCATTTTCGGTCGGAATAGAAGTAGGAGTGGAATTTTACCCTGCAGCAGTCAGGTTTGTCTTATCTATCCAACGAATTGTGAAAATTAGTTAGGAAAGAGGGTAAGTATGGATTTGGAGAGTGCAAAGAACAGAACTGCAGAAGTAAGAGCAATAAAAGAAATGGTTTTAAAATGGAGGCCATTTTGGCTCTTTCAAACGACAGCCTTCAGACACAAATCACTGATTTAATCAATGTTTGGCGCGTAAACCGGAACAAGTCATATTTACTCGTCATCCTTTCCTTGCGGTCTCCTTTTTTTCATGCCAGAATAGCTGACGGGCCCCGATGGACAAGAGTGGACGGGCCATGTTTGGAAACTAACGATTCTAGGAACGAGAGAGAGAGAGAGAGAGAGAGAGAGAGAGAGAGAGAGAGAGAGAGAGAGAGAGAGAGAGAGAGAGGGTAGATTTTGGAAAAACCAGACGTTCATGTCACGTGACTCAAACCGTTTTTCTCTGCTGTCCTTGCGTCTTCGCCCTTCTCTCCGTCCGCCTCATGTTATTGCATTGTTTCTTCCCTTACCCTATCACTCTTGCACAGATGACTCAGGAAACATTACCTCATTATTTTCTACTGATTGGCTAGTCCCCTACAACCTTGTGCTCGTTCTTCATCCGGGGACTTTCGCTTTAATGTTAACTAGCCACCCAATCCTTACACACTAGTTGTGTTCTCTAGTGTCAGTGTTCGTTATTATTTGTTTCGTCCAATTTCTATCGTGAGTTCGAGAAATATGACTCCCAGACAAAAAATTCAATCAACAACAACAACAAAAAATGCTTGGTTGCTGCTGGGTCAAACTCGACTTCTACTTCTAATCTGACTGAAGGTGATTACTGCAACTTCTGATGTGTACATATTATAAATTAAAATATACATTTATACTAATATATATATATATATATATATATATATATATATATATATATATATATATATATATATATATATATTAGTATTAATGTATTTATTGTAGCGAAATTCACTTGCAAGTTGGGAGTTCAATTTTTAAAAAAATTTGTAATCATTTGGAATATTTGTAACATTAATTTTTGTATTTCAGAAGGGCTTAGTTGGTAAGAGAGCCTCCCACCGATCAATTGGTCATGATTTCAAATCAGAGTAGGAAATAGGAAAATGTTAATATTATATATCGATTAGGTTTAACGTGACGGGATAGACGGTCAAGATTTGACTCCCTTGATTTTGGTCAGGATTGTTCTTGCTCTTGTTGTTACGGTGGAAAAACAAAGCCAACTCCAGCCTCTGGCTTTGACAGAGGAAATGTAGAAAGAACTGAAGCAACTATTTCTCAGCCCCCCCCCCCCACATAAAACTAGAAAAATGAATGTATTACTGTGTATGCTTAACTATAAGACCAATGATCTGCAAGGGTATTTGGAGAGCTGCTGCTCACTAAAACTCACCATATCGAGCTTGATGAAAGCAAAATGGGGGAGGGGATAGATTACGAAAAGTTTTTCGTAGGAACACTATTTTTGGATAGTAGGCAAAACCTGTATCTATTAATCTAACCATCTTAAGTTATTCATATCTTTCTATTTGATTGCGTATCTATCTATTCGAGTCACTCCATATTGCTTCTATGTTGGTCTGTTTTGTCAAAGTCAGAGGCTTGGGTTGACTTTGTTTTCTACCGTAACAAGAACAAGGGCAATAACAATCCTCACCTAATTTAAGGGTATTTGTCTATCACATCACATTAAACCAAACAGGATAGAGTTGCTAGCCCCATGCCCAACCCTCTCTTTTACCAGGGTTTGGCACCAGCTATTCTGACTGCTAAGCTTCAGTTTATTTTTTTTTCTTAACTTTTAGATGGACTGCTAAAGGGATCCAACCGCACTGCTATTTACTTATAACTGGGAGAGAAGTTGATTCGTGCCTTTCCTAGAAAAATTAGTGCGTAGGGAACGTAAATAGTCTCGGTCAAAACTAGGTTCGCCGATTCCATTTTTATGGGAGGAATATAAATAAGTGACATTTACAGATATTTATAATTACATATGTTTTATAAATGAACCCTTGTTTTATGCTGCCAATTTGATACTTTTAGCAATCAGTCTAGTATTGGAAAACTCGGCAACTCCCGTTCAATATAAGATAGTGAATTAATTCCACGATACAATCATTTTCTGTCAACCGAGACTGTCAACATCGGTGTCTTCATTTTTTAAGTGATCCTGGCTGTCTGTCTATCTATCATGCATACAGATAGCACCATGGAGCAAAAAGACTGTGAGTTATTCAACATTCACTTCTTGTTGCGATCAGAAAAAATATCTTTTTGTTGTTTTTTTAGCTGTTGTTTTTACCCACCTCCATTGATAAGTTTCAAGTAGGGGTTCAATTTAAAATGTAAGTTTATACTATATTGGTCCCAAATTTGAAAATTTGAACTTTCTTAGTAATGTAACAATAGGCGATAGAAGTAACTTATTTATAGATCACCTCTTTTTTCCCAATTCTTTTAATTGATCGCCCCCAACAAGGTTGCCAAAAGGCGTTGGTCACGTGATGGCTTCTATTGACTGACTAACCAAACGTGTTTCCTTTTGTAATTTTTTTTTTTTTTGTTGTATTTCTTCATTTGTTATTCATTATAGGCTAGAGGCCAATAATAATATGTTTTTTTTTCTCTTCGGTAAATACATTGGAGTGAGTGTCATTAATTAACGTTGGATATACATCTCAAGTATTCATATCCAGTTACAACGACAAGCATATAATTTCCTTGTAGTTCTCTGGAATAATCGATGGATTGTATATTTTACTCGTTTGTTGTCAACTAATCAGCAACGGAGCGTTACGGCGAAATAGTGTTGGATACATCGGTTCTCGTACGATCACCGAAGTTAAGCAACGTCGTGCCTGGTCAGTACCTAGATGGGCGGCCACCTGCGAACACCGCGAGCCAAAAGCAGCTGGGAACCATGGAAAGAGCTTCCAGTGGCAATTGCGTCACTCCTCCTAGGAGGTTACCATTCTCTACACTACGCTCAAAAACGCAAGCCATAGATCCCCCCAAACCTTCTAACTGACCTGACAACGACCAACAGCAAAATGGATGATTGTAGTCAACCAATCAGCGACAGGGCGTTCAACATTGTCCGGTTACAGTCGAAAAACGAACTCCTTCCTTTGTAGACATCAGTTAAAAATAGACCAGGATTTTCCAATTATCTTTATTCTTCTGTTAGCTTAGTTGAAGCCATTGTTCTCTTCTCTGAACTGAACAATGACTTTGACAACGTGAGCAAGGATCTGATTTCATTAATACAAAACAGCCAACAAACCGTAATAAAAAAAAACAGCAACGTATAGTATTTGAATTACATTTTTTATATATACGCATACATACGATGGTGGATTTAGATCGTTAGCCTAGCTTTAACAGATATGCCTTTTGCCCACCACCTCAGGACCGGCAGCCATTTCTAAACAGACATGGCTTTTGCTCACTCCCTCAGGACCGTCAGCAAAGCCTGCCAAGCCATCTTTTTACTGTCCAAGATTAAAACCGACACAGCGTACTTAATATTCACCTGGGCGAACACTCAATAGAAGTGACACGAAAAACGAGTCACGTCTGTTGTTATACTTATTGATCCCTCATCGCCAAAAACATATTGGGGGTAACCTACCTAAGCCCTGAGTTTCAAAAATCTAAATGTGTTGTATAAAATAGCATCTATACACAATACATTATGATAGTGCCATATATGAAATGATAAACTACATGTAAAATGTGATAAGCTATAAATCAAAATCATAGCTGAAGGGGAGGTGTTGTTGATATAACTGTTTCTAAATCCCGGAAACCGTTACGTGATATATTTAGTGCTTAAAGCTTTAAAGATTTCTAGACTATATATATATATATATATATATATATATATATATATATATATATATATATATATATATATATATATATATATGCTGGGTTCCTGTACAAATAGATGTCATATGCGGTGCTATTCAAAGGTTTGGGGACTTTGACAATGAAGAAATATACTCCAACGTTTAGTTTTCACCGTCTCCACAAAAGTTGTGGCATTGGACTCTGGCTCATAAAGGTCATTGATAAAAAAAAGGTAGAGACAAAAGTCTGTATAACAACTGGTAACGACACAACAGATCAGAATTCAAAATTCGATTTTACCAATCTTATTTTTTCCCTGCAGAGACTGAAAGAACATGTATCTTTTTGCTGTAAGACGGCTGATGAAGAATTCTCGGCCTGACCCACTTCCCAAAGTCCTCGGTAGACTCATTTCCTAAATTTGTTTTAAAGCGTTATTTTGTCACTGTAGCTGCAAAGAATGTTCTTTTATATTGTAAAGTGCCAATTTGCTGGATCATTACGCTTATTTAAAGAAAAATATTGTTTCAGATCATTGACAGAAACATTTCCCTTCTTGGTCGGTCTGAGAACTTTCCAGCACCCCATCGTAGTATTCATAAGGAAAACATGTTCTCCTTTCTGGATTCGAACCCCGATTGCAAGCACTGGGTGTACTCAACAGTCGATTTTCTAGATTCAATATTTCGATCAGTAATGTTATTTTTTCTATTCGTCGCTCAACCAAAGTTGATTACACTAAAGAGAATATAGTTTGCCTTTTCATTCATATGATGTAAAACGAAAACAAAGAGAAAACGAAACAAACGTTTTCCAGTGTTTTGTTCCCCTCCATGTTTGTGATTTTGAACGGAAAGCAGCGTCCATCTTCATATGAAACTTAAAAACGTTTATAAATCATGCTTATCCTCTTGAAGTATTTGCTATGGGAACAGCAATTCATGAAGCAGCAGGTTTTTCTCTCAGGGATGATTAATAATATAGTTGTGTGTATGTATATATATATATGTGTGTGTGTGTGTAAGCATGCGCGTGCGTGCTCGCTCTGACCATATTGGTGCGACAGTATTCAGACTTATCTTCCCTCTGATTTTTAGTTGTCAATGTGCGCAAAAATCTCTTGATGTTTCACCTGTAACAAAAGTATGGGAGCATTGAACGCTTTTCCATACGTAAACTTGGAAATGTTTCAAAATAAATTTTGACCAAGCCTATCTATCTATCGAAACTCTATTGGCATGTTCAAGATTAGAAAAAAAAAATGATTGCATTCTACGAAGTGAGATATTAGTCAATACTCTATTCTATACTTTGAACTACTTCGTTCAGTTCGTAGTTCAATTAACTAAAATATCATTCAGTATTTCTCATTTTTATGAGATGCAATGTCTGAATAATTTAATAACAATAGCAGCCATCAATTCACAGATTTTCATTATCGAAGAAATCAGTTATGTATAAATGTGCTATTAAAAACAGTAAACTAATAGATTTTCAATTAGTATAATCATAGTATATTATTATACTTGAAATCATAAATACAAAGGCTTGGTCGTTGAAAAGGTGGATGTTGGGAAACAGCCTGACTTGATGGCATGTAGAGCAGCTTGCCATAATTGTCATGTAAAATACAGCTTCCAACTATTTCGATTAATTCTCTTCAGTGTTATCAATGCGGATGTTTTATTTCCAAATTTATATATATAGATAAAAGCTGAGAAAATATACTCCACAGAGATGAAAAATTATTTCTCGTATGTGAAAAAAGCAGTTGAATAAGTAGAAAATGTGAAAATATGATTCCTCAAATCGGGTTTGATAAAATTATTTGTCTATGATGTCGTTAATAGCAACAATCAAAACAGAATTTTAAAAAATCTGTTACATCATCAAACTATAATTTGATTTAATCTCGTTCTAAGGAACGAAAATCCTGATTCTCTCTCTCTCTCTCTCTCAACACATGCACAAACACACACACAAGGAAATTTCTCAAGTTATAGTGACGATAATTATTGATTACGACATTATTTTAAGTAACTGACCTTTGGTGCCCTCATTGATTTCCTTTGTGTGCTGTTTGCAAAACGTGTGTGGGCGCAGACACATATACGGCTTAGAGGGAACTGGCATTCAGACCTCGCAATTCATCTGCAAGGTTTAAAACAGCAGACTGAACGTTTTAAGCTTCGTATTTTCAATTCACGTCTTGGGATAGTAACTCGTAACTACAGAATTATCTTGAAGAAATGAAAACCAAAAGCATCTTTTTCAAAAACAGTTCACATGATTTAAACACCTGCTCTACTGTCAAAGCAACTTCAACTTCTTTTATTAAGTATTTTGATTCTTAGTTGTAGTTGATAATAAATCTATTATTTTAATATCCTCGTCTTCGTCGTTTTTGTCATGTTTCGGTCTTTTTTAGATTTTTAAAAATTTTTTTATCCAAGTCCGGTACAGAGTCTGTTCGTGATCAAGTCTGCCTCTGTTTTGTCTGTAGTCTGTGATATCTCACAAATCAGTGTAGCTAAATTAAAACAGACTACGGTTCTATAGGAAGGTCCCACTCGAGGAGAGATCAGCAGCAACAAAAGCGACTATAATGAAAAAGAAAAAAAAAAAAAGAACAACGGTCTCTGGGATGAGCTTATAATGTCGGATATTAGCATCAAAAATCGACAAGACGTTGAAAACTGTCAATGCAAGACACAATGAGTCAGCAAGCGCAACATATCGGAAAACATATATGTTCAGAACTCACTAACAAAATGTCACCTGAAATGTCACCTGAAAAAGGACGGAAAAGTGACTGACCCGAGTGTTATCAAAAAGACACTAACATAGATGAGGATAGTAAAAAATGAAGATGAATATGGACGAATTTCACTGGAGAAGGTGATAGTTTACGCCAATTGAAGGTAATAATCTAATATCATTTTTTTTTTTCAATTCGAGGATAGAAACTTCATCGGTAGCCGTTTCAAAACTTCAAAGATTTTATTCACATATCATGTATTTGGCTCGGGGGCATTTTTGCAAACAGGTTTCTCCTCAGATGCACGAGTCAATATAGTTTAAGCTTCAGGAAAAATAGTATTGTTTGAATTGCAAACTATTTCTGCCTGAAAGCGAAATTAATTATCGTCCTACATGTATTTCTCTAAGATAAATTTATGGTCTCGCTTCAGCTTTCATCTCTACAACATGATCTGTCCCTGTAAGGCAGCATTTTTTTTCAAAGATTTATGTGAGTCATTGCACTCTTAAATATCAAGATATGAAATAAATAAAACTCGAGGGGAAATTGCATGCAATTGCAAACGTTCAGAGCATTGGGAGGTGTGAGTTGTCTAACGTTTAACGGCGCGCAGAATAGAATTGGCGAATCGAGTTCAAACTCCGACTTGGAAAGTTGCATTCACTTAGTACTAATACCGTTGGGAAAAGCATGAATCGACTTCAGATATGGTTAAATTGCAGGACGGTTGGAGTCTGTTAGCTCTATAAGGTAGTCCTGTTCCATAAGTCTATCATTTCGTCCCCGTAGAAAAACCACGATTGCTACACACAAGATCAGACGAAATCATTACCTCATACAGGAGAAACTGAGCAGAGCTGAGTTTTGAGATTAGTGTTTGATATCGAATTCGTCTGAAAAAATCCGGAGCCATATCTGTACATTATCAGGAAAGAGAATTTACAGATTTGTCAGATTAGGGGAGGAGAGGGATTCATTAACTCAGAGATGCTCAACATTTTCATTACAGAAATTGATTCTTTTGATCCCCGTTCATTGAATTCAGAGTGTCAGATTACAGAACTCTGCTTCCCCTGAAGGCAATGATAACTCAATCGATCATTTTTATTGTCATTCCTTATCGTCAGCAATGGCAGCCTGTTCACTGCTAAAAGTCAATATTCGCTTGATCCAAATATCAGGGAAAATTCCAATGTATTTTATGCTTTAGAAAAAACAAACATTATTCCTGGAATGTGAGGGTTTTTTTTTATTCTTTGCTCTAGAATGTTCCTCAAGTCTTCAACTTGTAAAATTATTCGCATTCCTTACTTTAAAGAAAGAAGAAAAAAATACTTAATCATATTCTGATTTCTATCTTTCCCGGTGTTTATTCTTTAATGTCTCCATATATTGTTTATTTGTTTCTCTCTTATTGACTTGATTTGTTTTTCTTATTAATATTTTCATTTTTCTTCTATTAAGAACATTTTTGTCCCTATATCTTTTCCTGAGTGAATTATAAAGTAAAGCAAGCAAATCAAAAATTACGGCAACCAAATTCCAAACAATGGCAACCAAATTGAAAAAAATACAAGGACTAAATTTGAAAATACGCCGAGCAAATTGAAAATTACGACAATCAAATTAAAAAATTAGGCAACCAAATCTGAAAATACGCCAAGCAAATTAAAAGGGTAAGCGGATTGAATCGACAAAGTGAGTAATCATGCAAAGGCGTGGATCGAGGGGTGAGTTCAGGGGGTCCAGACACCCCACTTCTTTGCAAGGAAAAGGCACACTCAAATATATTTTTCAAATATCCAGATACAGGAATTTTATAAATAACAACACTAAATATTTTTGAACAGGAGGGGGAATTTTAAGCCAAAATATTTTTTTTTTTACAAATCTCACTACAATTGAAGAGATCGATCTGTTTTTCTTGTAAAATTTGATTACAGTAGTTCTCAATTTTCTTGGCAATTCTTGAAATTTAGTCGCCGTATTTTCTTCTTTAATTGCCTCATTTTCGATTTGCCCGCAAAAGTTATTGTTCATTTTTCTTCATCTTTTATGGTCTATTTCTATTAATATACCTCATCTCAAAAATTCAGAGACATTTTATGGTCTAATTTTCAATATTTAGAGATGCCATTATTGTTTTTCCTTCCATTTAGAAATTCATTCGATCTTTTACATGGGACATCATCCGTCCTCTCCTAATTTTTTTATTTCTTCTTTTGTACATGAGAAATGCTTTTTTATTCAGTTATTCAAATCTTTTTTCATCTGTATTTCAAAAAATCGTATAGTCAACATATCCCTATCTAACATTATATTTACTGTGCTTTGAGGTCAATTCGAGATGAAAAAATGCCTTCCTTGCAAAACTCATCTTATCACAAGTATCTCCCATTTTTTATTTCGCTTAAAAAAAGGGCGAAAAGCGAGAATACTGTTTGGTGTTTGTTTTGCTGCGAGCCCTCTTAGAGGCAGTGCGCCTTTCTCGCTATTTTGTATTCGTGTTATTATAGAATTCATTTTTTCCCCATCTTTTGTGATTTAATTTTCGAGATTGATCTATCTTGTGAGACGTCTGGCTATTATCGAACCTTTCATTTAGTTACTGGATTCGCTGAAGCTGAACTAACGATTCTTTGGTTCCTTCAATAGGATTCCACAAATAACTAACATCTCCGAGTTTACACGTTTGCTTCTTGTACGCGTGTATTTTTATCGTTCACATTGGATTATGGCGAAGTTTCCTACGTTTTTGTAGGCGTTCCAAAACCAACAAATACGCATGATTGGACATCTCTTCTTTTCGAGTACTAATTGGTATTATTTTCTTCAATGGACATTTTTTTCTCATTGATTCATTTTCTTTTAAATTTGAGTTCCGACTGTCTTGGGCAACAGCTGATACCGTATTCACTGCTGTCGATTAAAAATCATTGCTTGTAGACGATGTGCAGTCGGGAGATGCAGCAACAAGCGTTATATAATTTTTTTGATTGATATGTATTTTCCGTTTCCCCCCCATACAATTATGACTCTCAACACGAAAAGTTCTCAATGAATATCAATTAAATTCTACGAAGGAATGGACAAGAGGCTACAAAAAAAATAAAAATTGGTTAAATTTTGAATCCATGCACAATTATCTCCCCTACGCCCAAATTATATTTCATGGCTGTCCACACGATATCTCCATTAGTTCTTAATGAATTTCGATGAAATTTTGGGGAAGGTTGGGCCATAGAGTGTATATCCATGCTCAATAACTCTCCTTGACAATGGTGTTGGCAGAGGTATGCGCTCTTTGAGTGCTTTCTTATTTATATAAAATTCTACACGATTCATGAGTTAGATTATATAATGGGTGCGCGTGTTTGTGTTGCTATCCCCAAAAGTCCGGGAAATTTTAACTATTTTTTTCACTCAAATTTCTCTAGTCTCCTTCAAAGTAATCTCTTACTTTACATTTCCACAGTGACTCACAAGGAGCGGCGGTAAAAGTTTGTACTACATTCGATTCAAACACACACACGCACACACACACACACACACACACACACACACACACACACACACACACACACACGTATATATATATATATATATATTGTAAATATAAATGTTTGTAAATTTCAATACAGAGCTTCTCAAAGTACGGATCGTAACCTTTCAGAACGCTAAAATGCATCTGAACTTTATTTGATCTTTGGAGGTCACCTGAGGTCAGTGCCACCAATGTTCATCCTCGAGTCAAGTTACCCTTGTGCACAGATTTGCAGCCTGTAGTGAGCAGACGTCTACATTAGACTAGAAAATGCCAAAATTGACTTGACCCTGAATTGACCATTCATCCTGCCGAACTTCGATCTGAAATGTTCAATGTATCAAGTTGGATCTGCGTAAAAAAAATTTACTACTGAATTATCGATGATGTTTATTTCACGTGGCCTGTGAAGCAAATTTATGATGTTTGCGTTAATACTTGGCTAACTCACTGTATGTAATTTTGAGATAGGCCATTAGCATTCGAAGAGCGTATCAGTCGATTGAATTCACAGTCTTCTTCCGGTGTTCTATCCGAATGTAAAAAGAGGACTCTTTTTCCCGGTAATGTCACGCAACGATTGCAAGAAAGAAATTCATTATACACACATACACATACACACACAAACACACACATATATATATATAACGCTTTAAAAAAAAACTCCGTTAGTCACTTGAAACTACCTGAAGAAAGATTCTCCTTTTCACATAGTACACCTGAAGAAGGTTATAAAATGGATCGACCAAAATGTCATGTGATCAACAAGAGCAACAGGAAGGAGTGCAATTGTCCGTAAAACTTTTTGAACTTCGTTAGTTTGTTTTTCCAGCAGGTTTTCATATCAATTAATAAGAAGAAATTAGAAATGAGCCTTATGCAAAGCTCAGTGGTAAATCTCCCTTGAATCTATTGTACAGATAATCTTATGATAAATGAAAAGAGCAAAAAGGCATGAAATGTTGTAATGTTGTTATCCTTTGTCAAGAATATATCTCTTATGTGAATACCAGATATCTCCCATGTGAATACTACAGAAATTATGGTCCACAGTATTAGGGCAGGGTTCGTTTGATAACGAGAAAAAGTGCTGACACCGGAAGTTGATGTGCGGAGGCTGTTATGGTTGGATAGGTTTGGATACCATGGAGGCCATATTTAATGGCTGCAATCGAACTGAATGAATTGATTTAAAACGGCAATAAGTAATTCACCTAATTTTGATGTGTTTTAAATAAAATGAAATTGAAACAGCGTTTCACCTCGATTAGATTTGTGTAAACATATATATAAATATATATATACATATACTCAGACCTAAAAACGAGCGCACATATAAAAATGTATTGAACAACACCACAACCTGCATCATATACACCAGCATCCATGTACAAATATATATATATATATGTATATATATATATATATATATATATAATATATATATATATATATATATATATATATATATATATATATATATATATATATATGCATATACATTAAATTTGAATTGTTATATTCAAAGTAGTAAACAACTGTATTTTATTTCTCGCCAACCCACTACTTGTAGTAGGTATGAAATACAGATAAATACGCACCAATAACTTGAAAAAATCACTCAAAACACAGAAGTTTTCAAAACATTTGGGCATTAATAAGTTAATCACAAATGCATGATATACAAAAGGGATTTTTTTTCAACATTTGTAAATCAAATACTCTTTCAACTTCGTTGGCGGAGGTAAATAGTTTTTTTTTTAAATAAAAAAAAAACGAAAGCTGGGAATAACAAAAAGGATCTGTTGTCAGTTTAGGCGGGCTCTACAAGACCGATCGGTGCAATTAGACTGACTTTTTAAAATAAAATAAAGCATACTACCTCAAAAATCATTCAATTACGGTCTGTTCACAAAGGGAATAATTAACTGCCTTTCAAATTTCATGAAGGAAAATTAGACGGTTATTCACATAATTTCGATGAACATAATGAATATCATGAGAAAAAAAAAATAAATAAATAAATAACCCCGCCGGTTTAATTTTTCATGCAATAAGTAAATCAATTAAGTTTTCTTGACTTGAAAAAAGAATTGTCGAAATTCGAGGTTGTAATTTATCAAATATTAGTATTTAATGAATGATATACTTTAAAGTGCAAAATTGAAAATGAGTAGATGATATTCACAGTCTTTGAAATCAACAGTGTAACTTTTTCTGTCTGCCTGAGTGGGAAGAAACCGCTCGAACTCTATACGAACACCGTAGATATTCTCAGCAAAAGCATTACGGATTCCAGGGTCTTAGCAACTGTCAACCGAAACTGTCATCAAAAGTGCCAGCAGAGGTTTCTTCAGTTCTCTAGTTGGTTTGGCTAGCTGGCTGGCTATATATGTACCAGAGCGGACAGGCCTCATAAATGGGGCTTGGAGGCTTACAAATTAAAAATTTACTCTATGCTTTACTTTTTGGACACCCCTAAATAGATTTTTAGAGGTCAATTTGCGATGTAAGATTATGCTAAAAAAATCCCTTAGTTTGTGTGCGAGTGCATTCACGCATGTTTTTTTTTAATTCAGGTTTTTTAGTGATCACTATCCAACAAAAGGTGAGAGATAATTTATTCGTTGGTCACTTTTTTGCCAATTTTTAATTGATCACCCACAACACGGCATGCTTCCAAAAGACGTTGTTCACATTACAGTTTCTATTGATAGACTACTATTAAGTGACTAACAAGACCTCTGTGTGTGTGTATGTGTGTGTGTGTGTGTGTGTATGTGTGTGTGTGTGAGACACAGAGAGGAGAGAGAGAGAGAGAGAGAGAGAGAGAGAGAGAGAGAGAGAGAAAGGGAGAGGATGATGAAGAAAGGAAGAATAGACAGAGATTCAGACCTGGCATTAGAAAAAATATTTTGCATTTCACATTAGCTACTCTGGTTTCTCTCTTTTCTTCTGGTGTAGAGGGTTCGAAAAGCAATGAAATGGCCTAATTGAGCAGAGCCTGACCAGGACTAATTAAAGGTGACTGCAATCAAAGGAAACTTTAAGCAGAAGTCCAGGCGTCATTCATCACATCAAAGAATTGGATTTATGTTGATTAATCATCACGTTGGATATCAGTGATATTTATAACGGTACGGTGTCCGGGTAACTTTTATTGATGTCCGTAAAGTATTGAGTAGCTGGAGTCTGATAAGAATGGTACAAGAGAAAAAAGTAGGGAAAATGACATTTTTAACCAGATTTGGGGTAGATTGTTTCTTTCTTCTGATTGATGATCAGAAACAGTATTCTGGTGTAGTTTTTTTTAGAACATCCAACAGTTAATTCAAGGCGCTGGGTTGCCAATTAAGATTGGTTTTTTGATTTGTTTTTTCGAATTTATGAATGAAGTGTTGACAATATTTACATGTTTTTCAATATTTTCTCATGTTTTTAAGTCCAGTGTAGCCAATTGGAATATTATTTTTGATTTTACGAATTTTGGAGAGACTTCCAGAATCGAAACATCGTAAAATCACATCTAAATTAGCAACTTTGGACTTGGACGCAACTAAATTTCAAGTCTAATAATTCATTTTACAGTGTTTTCCTCTGACTTTATTATGAGAAGTAATTATCTTACTAGATTTTGAATAAATATTATCTGTTACATTTATAATTTATACGTTTATCCATTTTATTCAAATAGGTCCCCTTTGGATTAGTACTGTTTTAATCAAATGTGTTACTTTCTGCTATTTTTTTTTTACTTGTGTCATTCCCCGTTTTTTTTTTCACTCGTGCCATTTTTAACTGTGCCATTTTTGCCAAGATTTGAATGGTTATCTCTACAACAAGAAGGAAGCCTTGGTGCAGTTTGATATTGAACAAAGAATACACGTGCCGTTTACATTCAATAGCTTTGTGGCAGATGACGATCGTCCTTTCCTTTTATGGGTTGACCTTTTCTTTTCTGACAGGAGAAAGACATATTCATCGGCAATGCTTTCTCCACAATGACCTTCGGATCCCACGACAAGTTGCCTATTTTTTAATCTCTCATATTCACAGCGGTCAAACATACGGATCAATGGATTAAAAGACTTTGTGACTCTACATTAATTCTGAGGCTTTTCAAGGCGGTCGTTATGATTTTTTTATGAGTTGGCATTGAGCGTAAATATTTGAGACAGCCATGGGCAACTGCAGTCACATTTCCAGGGGTTAGGGACAAAAGGATATATTCCGGGTGAAGGGGTGACAAAGATATAACCAGATATTGATTATCAGGTACAGAGACTGGGGAGTTCTTGAGCTGGGACTCCTTCTAAGCTGTCACTGATCAGTAGTACCCCATGATCTCTGGCTTCTATAAGGTCCAAACAATCAACCCCCTTTCGCCCTCAGTGAGAGGGCCTGATCCAAGGGGTAAGGAGGTCATATGCTTCATTTGCCTCCACCCCTTCAGCCGATGCCCATGGAGAAAACCATTACAGATGCACAAGGGTACATCAGCGATTCCATAGTCTGATACAAAAGAAGGATGTTTGATCCATGTGATTAATTGGAAAGCGTTGGGTATAATACATTTGCAACGAAGGAGGCTATGTTGAAAACAACTATTTGTTGTGTGAATTAAATGCTTTTTTCTTCATCGTTAGGCAACGGACTTATTGATTTACCAACGTCAGGGGTAGATTCAGGATTTTGAGCGACGAGAGTCCAAATGGGAAGAATATTTTAGTTGGGCTACGGACTTATTGATTTACCTACGTTAGGAGCAGATTTGGGATTTTGAGCGGCGGGAGTCCAAATGAAAATAAAAATTTTTACAGATGAATACCTGACGAAAGGAGCAAATTAACTAAATATCAGATTGCTTTTCAACGTTTGAATTCACAAAAGGTTAAGGAAATTGAACAAAAGACAATTAAAGGATTTTTATAAAGATTAAAATGGAAGACATCTTACTTATATTAAATGAAAAACAAAATTAGATCTCGTTTACCTGGGATTATTTTTTAATTTTATTTGATAAAATTCATTTACCTAGGTATTCAAAAGAAAGAATTGAACCAGTATAGAAGTCTATGGGGTCCTGACCCCCTGCACCATCTGTCTGGATTCATGCCTGTTCGTATATAATTGAGAAAGATCGACTGATATTCTACTTTCGATAAACGAGACGTCTACTGATTGAAAATTTAAAAAATCAATGTCGTCTGCTGCAGTCCCAGGTTGGAGAACGAGGAAAAAAGGACTCATCGATGCGGTTGCTTCACAAATAGTTGCTGTCAACTGGATTGATAGATAGTTGGAGACGTTTGTGGCCAAAACACGTAAAATGGCGAAATGCAAATAGTTTATGAAAGCAATTCCGCATTTTATGATTCATTTCTATTAGATGCGGTATTGTTAACCATAAGTATTAATTTAAAAATTATAATAATGATACTATTCACCGTATTCCATTTTTCAGCTGCTTTTTTATCTTTACGGTGACGTCTTAAGGATTCAATTTGTGATTTTAAAATGCAATTGAAAAATGAAGGCAGATTGTAATATTAGAAAAATAATAATTATGGATGTTCATAACACATTGCAATATTTAAGTACACACCAAAATTGGGAATTTATACAAAAAATACTACTGCGACAAAGTGAAAATCAACAAAAAATATACATGACCAAACCAAGGCCAAATGCTATTCAAAGGGGCCATATTTGTCGAACTTGGCCATGAAATGGCCCAAATGGCAACCCTGACTGGTTCGAATCTATGAAGCTGACACACTTCAAAGAGAATGGCGCGTGGTGATGTTTTGATTGCTGTAGCGTTGAGTGACTCGACCCGCAGACTATCGAAACAGCCATTAATAACATGAAAGGGCAAAGGGACTGAGGCGTGCTTCAGGAGGGGAAAGAGAATTAGAAGAAAGAAAGAGGGATGAACTTGCGAGTGAAAAAAAAGAGAGGAAGAAGGAGGAAAAGAAAGAAGAAAAGGGGTGTTTAGGATATGTATGGATAGATTTGAATAGACTGATATATATATATATATATATATATATATATATATA
>OY735204.1:50858009-50860509 GCA_963457665.1 Thysanoteuthis rhombus | reverse complement strand
CCATCGTGGTGGCGTGGGCGTAGGGATGAAACGTGCTCGGTGGCCATTTAATAAAACATTAGGTGAACAACATCAAAAATGATTGAACAATGAAAATCTAGGTATATGAAGTTCGAAATAAACATGGTGGCCTGACACTTACAGCCGTTTTTATTTTTTCACACATTGAAACGGTAAATATAAGAGCATAATTTTGTTGGTACGTGTGAATAAACGCGCGGCAGCTAATTGATATTCTTTAACCATCAAATAAAAAAAGTGAATGAAAACATTAAAGAGAAGGCAACCCTACACAGAGAATATGATTTCGTGGCTTTGTAGACAGATAGAATTTCTGGCCTGCAACAAAATAATGTGAAATCGTAAATCAGGCTTTTATCTGATAGATATTTTAAATCAAAACAACACAAGTTTGTTTTGTACAAATAAAGGAATGAAAAAGTAAAAAAAACATCCCCCTCTACCCCCTCTCTCACAATACACACACACACATACGCACACACGCATATATATATATATATATATATATATATATATATATATATATATATATATATATATATATATATATATAATGTGTACTGTAGAGAGTGAGACAGACTTGGGGAGTATATATATATATATTCCTGGGTTGGCAAGTTGCGATGCTGTAGTTTATAATAAGACTAAGTAGTTTTCAATCAACCAATCATTGTGATCGTAAATTCGATGATCCAATATACATATGTGTGTGTGTGTGTGTGTGTGTGAGAGAGAGAGAGAGAGAGAGAGAGAGAGAGAGAGAGAGAGAGAGAAAGAAAGAAAGAAAGAAAGAATAGGGAAAGAGAGTAAGAGTGGGGAATTGAATTGCAACTTGGGAATTAGCACATTCAATCTATTTTTGTCTATTCGGCTACCATGTAGAAGACATTCCGATGACATGACAGGCAGAACAATATGGCAGGTTTCGTTCCATTTCACTTACAAGCAATTATTTTGAAGTGTCGTAAGATCGTCGGTACATTAAAAGCTTACTAAATAAAATGTATACGAAGCCTACGGAACCGAACCACAAATTCAATTAAAAGATTAATATAGATAGTTTTATAAACTTCTAATTATTTCTAAAAATTGGCCAGATCTCTGGCGTTCATAGATATTTATCAGATGAAATGGGAAAGATCAAACAGATTTTGCCGAAAATGGCTAATTTGGTAACCTTGGTGTGATTCTGATAAGTTTATAATCACAGACTCCCTTACCGACTAATGCTGAGACTAGTTGGGATTAACTTTGCTGAATTATCTTACAATATTTAAACAATGTAAATAAGGAGAAGTTGTAAGATTTGATAATGAGTTTAATTATAGCAAGAATCGTTCCATTCCGGCTTCCTTATCCGACTTGAGCTGAGAATAGTTGATTTGAACTTAGATAAATTATTTGACGATGTTTAATCGTTACTATTCTGTTTTCTGGCGTGAGCAGTGCGAATTTGTAAGATTTAATAAGGAGTTTAATGATAGCAAGAATATTTCGATCCTGCACAGAGCTCCAGAGATTCTCTATTGGCCGAATATATGGTCATTTCTTGTAACAGTTGAGATTTCTCCAATTTTTTTTTGTTGTGTTTGTTGTTGTTATTGTTGTTGTTCATGTGTCTTTCGTCAGTATTGTCCTGCTCCAGTTGGTAGAAATGGTAGAATATTACTGACAACAGAATTCAAAGATAACATGGAAAAATAAACATCGAAGGGTCTGGTTACTCAATAGAAACCATCGCATGTCCAATGTTTTATTTTATTTTATTGAATTGAACCCGCACCAAAGCTTGGTGGATAAAAAAGAAAGGTTTTTCTAGACATAAAAAGAAATAAATGATCAAACTTTCAATTCTCTGGATCAATTTGAGCGGCCTGTACACGCGACACATACACAAATAGACATCCAGGCGTGTCTAATGGGATACTGATGCCAATGACAAAGCAGTATGGCCAGGAGTGCTAGAACACAACAAGACATACACATATAAAAAAAAAGAGGGATAGTACCCATTTGATGGCTACGGCTATTCAGTAACTTGATCCATATGATATGTTCGTGTTATTTGTGAATAGATGAATGCATGAACGTGATATGTCAGTCTGGTTCATTGTCTGGTTACTTGTCCTGAATGATGGCAACAAAGGTATGCTTACTTGAACCAAAGGTTTGATCAGTTTCATCGGAAACGAATATAGAGAAACCTCGGTTATCCGAACATGAATTTCGAACAAACATCATTATAGTTTTGTTTTGTATTTGCTAAAATCATCTTCAATCAGAGGGCGGTATCTATCGGTGTCCAACCATGACTGAATTAAACGACACTGACATTTATATCGGGAGGTATCGATTTAATTAGTTCATCAATGTAATAGCTATGATGACGAACAAGAAGCAGATCTGTTCATTTCTCTATCGCTCTATCTATCTATCTATCTAAAGAGATATGAAAAGATGCCTCGTGTTTCGGGGACCA
>OY735204.1:50803009-50855509 GCA_963457665.1 Thysanoteuthis rhombus | reverse complement strand
TATTCAAATTCCTTGTTGACAGTAATTCTTAGAAGCACGTGAATCTTTGGGAAATCTCTATAAAATGATTGAAACATTGAGCACACACGAGACAAAATAAAATGATAGACCAAGAAGGATACTTCATTTCCAAAGTAAATATAATGCAAAAGTGAAACCTCACACTTTGTTGAATATGCATACATACATATCTCCTTAATATTGTTTATGTTTATTCATAATTATTTCTGTAAGGTGTCGGGAGTCTTGGGAAACCTTTCCTCCCTTTAAATGGAAAAAAATTAATGGACACTTTTTTCATCTTCGGAGAGACAGAAAGTGGAGGAAAACTCATCCCTCCTTACAGGTTCAAAGTGAAGGGAAACCTTCTTTACATGTCAGAAAACTCAAGTCCTTAGACGGGTACCTCAGATATTGAGAAGATATTTGATATATTGTTTCTTTTTATTACTTAAAATATGTCTGATTTCTTTTTCATTCAACTAAACAACACATTTCTTTTTTGCAGGTAAGTGATCCGTTTTTTTATATCTGCGACTGAGTGAACAAAATAAAGGGTAAGTAAATGCGTTTCCTTTACTTATAAAGCAAGTAAGCATGGAAATTAATCCGTTGTTACCTGTCAGGTTTAGTAATCGCATTTAGGTTGGTATTGTCTCGACAAGTTCGCTGACGTCCAAGTGAAGATTTTGGTACCATGTGCAACGGAGACAACTAAGGCGATTCTGATTGTCTGATAATACCTGTCTGGAAAAGTACAGTAAATTCTTATTTTGCTATTTCAAACTTATTCTTAAGTAGTTGTTGAACTTGAGCAAAAGTAGGCACACTATCTCTCGATTATGTTGGTCGACCGTTGTATTCAAAACTTCAAAGACTACATTTCAAATCGTGGTGCCACTTATTCGAAGCTACGAGGTGCAACCCAAATGTTCAAGGCGAGTGCAAACCGAGAATGTAATAGGAACTTCTACCGCTAACCTTTGTGAGCAGTACATTTTTAAGATCATTGTATACATGCCCTAGTTCAAAGGTGACGATTGGTGGAAACTAAGTGTCATGATAATTTTTTTTGCAGGGTTTAAGGGGAATTCTATCAAAGGATAGAAAGTTCCTTTCCTCAGTATTTCCCCAGGCCCCCTGTATTTCTCCATTAGTTTAGTTATCCCATTTTATCCATTTCAATATACGCCTACATTTTCTAAAATCTCATGAAATTTCTGTGTCCCTTTCAGCCTCCTGGTACCTTTTGGACATCAGATACTGTAATGGTTAGCATGTCTATCGCAAACACTGAAGATCCTGGGTTTGATTCCCAGTATGAGCAAAGAGTGTGGAAAACTTTTCTTTAGGAAAATTTCCCTGTGCACTCAGCAGCTAATTGAGCACACTCTGAGCCTTGCCGAATTGAATCCTGCCAAAGGGGATTATCATAGAAACTTGTAGGTATAAAGTCCTGGTCTCAACCAGACTTCAGACTTGCAAGAATCACTAAGCTGACGTATGCGACAGAAACCGGGGTTCGTCATCGGCTGTCATACTCCTTTGGGGTTGTCTCTCAAGAGAGTTAATGCTTCACCTGTACCCTCAGGACATTTGGACCTGAGTAGAATGTACCGTGTTAGCATAAGTCAAGGACGGCTAAAGCTATGGCCACAGCATTTTCTGTGGTAATGGGACTCAGGATCATGTTTCTAACAAATCAGTTTTTGAAAAAAATATAATAGTGTAGGGTCTGCGTAAGTGCTCACACCAATAATATGGGTATGACATCTATCTATCTATCTATCTATCTATTTATCTATCTATCTATCACTGGGCCCGTTCACCTTTATGCCACCCTTGTAGCCGAAACGGTGCATTGTATCCAGTATAGAAATTAATGTTCACCCAAAACAATTTTGAACTCATATTGGGGCCAAAGTCATCATTTAGGCCTTCCTCAAAAACTAGCTGAAAATCAGCCCATTAATTCCTCAGTATGTCTAAGGTAATGTATTTTTTAAAATTTCCCTCCGAAATAGTTTTTTTGTGTGGAGTTCAGTTTACAGTGTAAGTTTATGCTGAATTAGTCCCTTATTTTGTGTCCAGCAGCGATCAGGCTTGTTTCAGAAAAATCGGATTTTTTTTAATGATCACCGCACAACAAAAGTAATTCATCCATTGATCATCCCTTTTTGGCCTCCAGCACAGCATGCTGCAAAAAGACGAGGGTCTCCTGATGGTTTCTATTGAGTGGCTAACCAGACTTGTTGCTAGTGGAGCTGAGAAATTAGTATGTTATAATATATGATTAGTCACACTATATCTATCATAAAACCTATTCGAACTCCTTCCTCTTATTATGGCAAGGCGGGGGATGGGTATCAGTGTTCCCTCTATGCCGTGCAGTAAAATTTCGATGCCGAAAACGAATTTTGAAAGTTTTAGACAAAGAGATAAATGTTTTAATGATAAAACCCCCATCCTGCTCAAAGTTCTAGTTTTATTTCAATTGTTTCTGGTTATACATTTTTCCAGGTGGGGTGTAAATGGATATATTTGCGGGGGGGGGGGGGTTTAAAGGATATATCAAGAATATATCTTTGCAACAACTCGGTTACCAGCGAATAATAATATCATTTTTTTTTATATATGTACATTAAGTTGGGATTACATGAAACTACTGTACAGTTTCATTATCCTTCATTGACTATAAGGTTCCAACTTTCAAACTGTTTCACTATATGATGGGCCTGACCCCCCCCCCCCGTCCCCGGCAGGTGCCCATGTACACTGTATCGATTTTGAAAATGATAAATCAAAAGTATCTGTTCATGTCTGTTCTTACTCCGAAGTAGCGCATGATTCATTCTAAAAGCATCAAGAAATGACGTAGCGAAGAACATATTCGAGTAATAATACATTGTTGTTATCTTTGATAATTCACATTTAAGAATCTTGTTTACACGTCCTGATAATATTCGAGGACATCAACTTTTAACCTAACGAATTTGAAACGGCTGACACAATTTGATATTCATCAGTGATTCGTGCTCATTTGTGATTCTATGTAATTAGAGGTCGGTATTCGCTGGCATTTTTCTGAGATTAAGTTCAACTGTTTGAGCCTTTTAATAACTGCATGGTTTAACAAACCAGAAACTTTATTCTCAAGGTTAAATAATTTAACTATGCCGAAACTGACGACTGATAACTTTCAGTATAGAAAATTCTCTTAATAACTGGACATTTAGGTTGATAGCAGTGCTTGTAGACAAGCTGTTAGCAGCACGAAAAATGAAACCGGCGTGCTGAGTTCAAACTCCGAGTGAGACAATGGTAATGCTCTGGGAAAAGGCATTAATTCTGTTCTTCTCGGCCAGCTATGGATGAATAGCAGGACAGACTGGGCAACACTGAACGGGAAAATCCAAAGCCTTTGTCCAATGTCGTGAGAGCCTGGCAGCAGACAGAGGAACATGTTCCCGAAATTCATGGTTAATGGTTGAAGCTTCGATGAACCTAGAAAGCCAGAAGTTGATTATGATTATGCTTAAGTGAAATATCGTTGCGACTTCTTTGATGGTACAAGAAGATGGATGATTATAAAATCCAAGTTGTTACACTAAGTGGAATTTGATGAGTACCTAGGTTTTTTGGACTGTTATAAGTAAGTAATGCCCTTTCATTGGCTACGGTTTCAGCTATCCCTACTTGGACTCGACGTGACACATTACTATTTACTCGGTCCGTTTGCGATATATGAGTTACATTTAAATGCAACAAGCACCCGAAGTGGTGATATCTCTCACTTCATGCTGCACCGTCGCAAAGAAAAGGGACGGATTCATGCCTTTCCCGTGGGCATTAGTGCGAAATGAACTGTCCCAGTTTGAACCCGTCTCGCTGAATACATTCTCAGCGCTGTTACCCGCTCGGCAACCCCACACTTCCTTTTGAAGTGTAATCCTCGAACTAATTACTATCTATCAACTGGAGAAGTTACCATGGATATTGAAGGGAGGCGTTGCCAATTAAAGATGAAGACACGCATAACGGAGACATTAATCTGCGATGCACTTGTCATTTATGACAGGAGATTTTGGTGCTTGGAGTCTTTGTAATGAAGAACTTGACGAGAGTATCTGTCAAGCAAAAGCGCCCAAATCGTTCTAACATTATGCTGTGCAACCCAATTTTTCTGGGTAGTGTGTGTTATTTTCGTATGATAAGTATTGAAACGGGGATTTTTCCATTCAAACTTTGCTTTTGCGGCCGGGACAGGAATATTCATATGTAGTTGTTTTTTCTCACTTATTGTGATTAGAAATAAGGGAATTCGCCTGTTGTATAATCGGAAATAATTATATATCAAATTATCACTGTCCTGGTCACAAAGGCAAAGTTTTAAGGGAGAAATTGACATTTTCTATACTTTTTGATAATAATAATAATAATAATAATAATAATAATAATAATAATAATAATAATAATAATAATAATAATAATAATAATGATAATAATAATAATTATTATTATTATTATTATTTGGAATCTCACACAAGTTGCCCGGTGGTAACCGCTGGAGTTTGAGTGACAGCAAGTCTCCTCAAGTCTCCAGCCCTCCTCCCCCAGTACTCATAGGTCGCAGTAATTCTACGATTTACAGTTTCACACCGGTTGCCCAGTGGTTATCGCTGAAGACTGAGTGACAATAAGTCTCCTCAGGTCTTCAGCTAACGTCTCCTCTCTTTCGCATATCATGACAGAGCTACAATTCGTTGCAGTACTTATATCTCTAGCACCTTCCTCAGTATCCGTGCAGTTCCCAGTAGTGCTGTGGTCTGTACGGTCTCTATCCTCCCCCTAATCCCGATCTCCTCCAGTCTCTCCCTCAGCATTTTGGGGACAGTTCCTAGTGCGCCCACTATGACCGGTACTACCCTGGTTCTCATGTTCCACATTTTCCTTAACTCCCTTGCTAGGTCCTGGTATTTTTCCCTTTTTTCACCCTCCTTCTTTTTTACTCTATGGTCTGCAGGTACAGCAACGGCTACTATTTGGCAGGCCTTCCTTTTTTTGTCTACTATTACTAAGTCCGGTCTCCTTGCCTGGATGAGGTGGTCAGTTTGGATGTCAAAGTCCCAGAGTAGTTTGTGGTTGTCATTCTCCAAGACTGCCTCTGGCTTGTGCTGATACCACTTTTCCACATGGTTGAATCCCATTTGTTTGCTTAGTTCCCAGTGTATCATCGTTGCTACTCTATCGTGTCTATGCTTATACTCCTTCTGGGCGAGTTGACTACATTCACTAGTTATGTGGTTTACTATCTCATCTCTTTCACTGCACATGCGGCATTTGCTGTTTGTCTGTGTTCTGTCGATTTTTGCTTTTATGTAGTTTGTCCTTATGCTTTTGTTTTGGGCTGCCATGATGAGCGATTCTGTTTCTCTCTTAAGGTTCCCCTTTCGTAACCACGTCCGTGATTTCTCGTCTGCTATATCTTGTATCTGTCTTTTAAACTCGCCGTACATTTTTTTCCCTTCCCATCTTTCTTTTCTTGCTTGCTGTACTGTTCTATTGTTTTCTACTTTATTGTTTGTTGCACTATCTCTCGCGCTCTTTATGATTTCTTCACTATTTGTTTGCACATATCTTTCTAGGACTGTTTTAGCTCTCTGGACACAGTCTTCTATGTTGATGAGCCCCCTACCACCTTCTTTTCTCTTAACGTATAGTCTATCTGTATCATCCCTAGGGTGTAATGCTTTATGCATCGTCATAAGTTTCCTTGTTCGCCTATCCATTGATTGGAGCTCTTCCTTTGTTAGAACAAATAATAGTGGGGACAACGAGTCTCCTTGGAAGATTCCCCTTTTTATCCCTACCTCTGCTAGTTTGTCCCCTGCGGCTGTCAAATCTACTTTCCAGTCTTCCATCGAATTACCAATGAATTTAACCACCGGTTCGCTAATTTTGAACATTCTAAGGCATTCGAGTATCCAGCTATGTGGAATCATATCGTATGCCTTTTTGTAATCAATCCATCCCATTGCGATATTCTTTCTCCTTTTCCTCACTTCTCTTAAGATCATCTGGTCTATGTAGAGTAAATCGTTTGCCCCATTGGTTCCTATCCTACACCCTTTCTGTTCTTCTGGTAGTAGTCCCCTTCTATCCATTGACATGTATATTCTCTCTGCTATTTGCCCGGTCAGGATTTTCCACCTAAGTGGTAGGCACGTGATTGGTCTATAGTTGCTTGCTATGTTCCCCTTTTCTGGGTCTTTTTGGATGAGGGTGGTTCTGCCTTTAGTCATCCATTCTGGTGCTTTGCCTTCGTTTCGACAATTTTGGAGTAGGTGAGTGAGTCTGCCGTGTAACGTGGTGAATTTTTTGAACCAATACCCATGGATCCCGTCGGGACCCGGTGCTTTCCAGTTGGCTACTTTCCTAAGAGCATGTTTATTATTATTATTATTATTATTATTATTATTATTATTATTATTATTATTATTATTATTATTATTCAGAAACAAAAAAGTGAAGATATGTTGCACAGTGTAATTCGCAAAAATGATTCTTAAGTATTGGGAGACAGGCACTAACCTATGCATAATTTTGAACCGATCCCTTTTACCGCCTTCTTCAAGTACACTATCCGTGCATAAAGGGAGGGTATTTTCCCTCAGAAGTACCGAGGTAAAAAATCCACACTTTTATACACACATATATTTAGCCGACAATTTGGTCTATGCCGATTCTTTGAGTTTCCTCACACTTCATCGACGATAACAAGTGATAGTGGTCAGACAAAAAGTAGCCATATTTTTCGGACTAATCAAAGCTGCTTTGCTATCTGCCGATGGGTGTGTCCAGTGTGCACAGCAGTTGTGACTGTGCTATATGTCCAGTTTTCTTGGTTTCAAACAGACACTTCAAATTAAACAAAATGAAGAGATTGGCAGGTAATTCCCGAATGTTCTATGTCAAACGTGTATTTTAAGTGTTCATCTTGTACAGCCTTTACTTCTATATTCTAATTTCTATCTATTTTCTCTTTCAAATCTGACTTTCTTTTCTTCATTCTTTTGCGTACTTTCCAGGGCCCTTTTTTCTTTTTCCTTTACCTTCCTTGTTTTCTTGATTCTCTGTCTCTCTTTCTTTTCTCTCCTTCTTTCCTCTCCTTCTGTCGTGTTCTCGTGTTCTTTCATCTCTTTCTCTTTCCCTTTCTATCTCTTTTTGCTTTTACTTTCTTTTTTTCTTTCTCTCCATCGTCGTCTTTCTTTTCATTTTTTTCTTTCCTTTTCTTCTTCTTCTCATATTCCATACTAGTGGTATATTTCTATGTGTCCTTCTTTTTTTCTTTCTTTCTTTTTCTCTCCATTTCTCTCTTTCTGTCTGTCTCATACAACAGCAAGTAATACACTTATGCGCTTTTATCGACTTCCTCCGTCTGAGTGGGGATTTCCGATTATTGTAAAACTTTTTGACCGTCACTAACATTCAACCTGAGACCAAATAGCGCTCGTCGTCTCTTCCCGTGTTAGGTGATTACCATAATGGCAGCTGAGGATGATAAGGATGCTCAAGTGCCTAAACTTGGTGGGTAGATGTCTCCCCGTGCGGTCACACGTTTGGTGACGCCCTGGCCTGGGAGTTAGTGTGACGCATATGCAACAAGCTGCCACCACTGCTATTACAATAGTGTAAAGGACACTTACACATACTTAGATGTGCACAAACACTAATACATAAAATCAGGCCCGTACACCGATGTTCGTAAATGTGAAAGAGATTTTGTGTGGATATATATGGATTAATAAACCTTACCTCCAAACACCTCACTCCCGAGTCCGTCTCACTCTCTACAGTACACATTATATATATATATATATATATATATATATATATATATATATATATATATATATATATATATATATATATAAGAAATGGAGATATTTGGTCTGACAGACCCCAAAAATGAATTATAAATTGCGTTATATTATACAGAAACTTATTTGGAATGGTCTCCCGTCGCTACACAGTTAATATATCACTCATATCAGACAACGTGAATAGAATAAACAATTAAAGAAAATGGTGTTAGTGTAGGAATCGAACCTGCTACCGATATACATATATTTATATAAATGCGTTATTTTTTATTTGAACCGACATCCCGTTTTTATACAGTGTATATACCAGTTGGCCTAGATAGCGTGAATACAATAAACAGTCGAAGAAAATGACTGCTGCAGGAATCGAGCCTGCGTCCAATGTTCGGTTCCTGCAGTAGCCAATTTACTTACTTCTTTTTTTCAATTTACTCTATTTGGGCCATTTAGCATATTCACCATGATGTCGATCCAAATAAAATAAGTATTCTGTCGGATTATATATCATTTTTTTTGTAGGGAGGCTCTCTACATGGTCTTCAGCCGTTTACGCCTTATGAACCTAGTTGCTCACCCATCTAGGCACTGACCAATCTGGACATTGCTCAACCCCGGTGATCGTTCGAGGACCTCTGTATCCAAAGTGATTTGACGAGAAATTCTGATTGCATTGATTGATAGGTCGCATTTTTTGCTTTGTTCAAGGATGTTTGAGAAGTAACGGACCGGTTGCCAGGACAAAGAGATCATTTGTCCCGAATTGAAATTAACGTTTTCATTCCCCTGAGTCATAGTTTAGTCATCAAGAATGATTTCTATTCAATGGGAGAAAAGAAGAGCTGTCTTATGTACAAAAGAAAGTGCCAGTACGTATGGTTCGTATAAAACTATCGTCGAATTTAACCTCAATAGAAAAAAAACCAACAGCGTTTCATGGGTTGGGTCGCGTGGAGGTTATTTGAATTGGAAAACGGAATATGCGAACCGAGTTTCGATTGAGGTTGCTTACGTTGACTTCGCGCTAAAGCCACTGGGAAAAGCATGAACCCAGGCCACTTCCAGCTATGGATGAAAAGCAGGGCATTTGGAGCCCTTTAGCCCTGTTAAGCAGGTTATTTATGAATATAGCAGGTTAGGTGTGGGGGCTAGAAAGACTAGCCCGTAAAACCAATTTGATACTGGAGCTGCTGCAGCATCACGTGATGTGGTTGCGGCTTATGCCCTACAAGGAGTTTATAACAATTTAGAAAAAAAAACAAAAACAAAAACAAAAAACAACAAAAAACGGCAGGGTTGTGCTTACAGTGTCTGGATTGCTAAAGTGTGATGAATTTCAAAACAATTCTAAACATCTGAAGCAACCTCTCTCAAACCTTTTTAGAGTGGTAATTTTATATCAAAATACATCACCTGCGTAAATTTAAAGTACATTTAAAGTACATGTAAATATCGGAGGTATATCAAGTGTCCAAATGCCCTCCACCCACTCACACACACTGTATATGTTGAGGGAGATGTTGAAGTGATGTCATGCATAAGAAACTTCCCGGTGTCGTGTAAAGAGGGCGTCACGCCCCACTGTGCATGGATAATTCTCTAATGCAGAGATCCTCAAACCTTTTCATTCGTGACCCCATTTGATGATCGAAATTTTTCACTGGCCCCTCACGCGTTGTTATAAAAGGAATAGGTACTGAGAGAACATATAATTAATCTTTAACAATGATCTAAAAGTAACTAAACATAGGAACAAACAATAACAAGAGAATTGTCAAGAATTTCAAAGTATTGTCAAGCTTCAACGAAATGGGCTTTATTATCACGATTATTCAGATCTAGAATTTAGGATATGTGAATTTCAGAATGAATAACAGAGTGAGTTGAAAAGAAAGAATTATTCCGTGACGTTATGTCGTGTCAACTCGCGTTTCCTAGTCTTCAGTATTTCTTTTGTAAACATTGAATTTCTGTTATAAGAATATCATTTTCATATAATAATAAGTATGTATACGTAAATACATATTTTTATTTTCGGTGAGAATTACTTTGCTATTAAGGATGTCATTAAAACAATTATTATAATAGAACCATTAAACATTGTGAAAATTTACAGGAACTATTAACGAAGGGGTTGAAATAAGACACAAAATTTTGGAATAATATTGTATGGAGAAATAAATTCTGTTTTGTTCATTTTTTTTCATTTTAATGAAGCAAGGGAGTTCGACCTCGGTGCAGCCAAGCTTGTTTATAGTTCATATAAATTTTTACGGCGTATATCGCGGGGAAAAATGAATTACTTGAAGAAGAAATTGTTAAAACGCGGTAGAAGCGAAATTCGTTTTAAAAATAGTGGATACCATTGGGCCATTTCACAATAAGTACCAGAAGGAGTACATTTTTGCATAGAGATAATGAGAAAAAACATATCATACATGATTTGTTTCAAAAAAAGTGTCAAATATTTCTTCAACCCCCAATAATCTTCTCGCAAAGCTTGAGATGCCCTGCTTTAAAAGACTAAGGATAAAACATCAGACACTTAAAAGTAGCACCGACTGAGGCCCTCATTCGCGAATACTGTCACATACAACCATAAAGATATTACTTATTGTCACAACTAATTTCCACCGTCTCCTCCAGAATAGTCCCTTTGGACATGTAAATCGCGATCTTACAATGAGAGCTGCTTGCAAAGGGTAGTAGCATCAGTCCATACTAAATTTGCTATATTATACGAAACATCCAATTGGAATGATCTCCAGTCGATAGACGGTGAATGTATCACTTAACCTAGACAACGTAAATAGAATAAACAATTGGAGAAAATATGTATGTGTATATTCTCAATTTGCAAAAATACAAGCAGAAAACAAACAAAAACAGATTTTATCCGTTATCGATATCTAATCGCAGTACTCAAAATTTATCACAGTAAACAGAGCTAACAATATATATATACATATATATATACATATATATATACATATACATATATATATATATATATAAATTTATATATATATATATATATATATATATATATATATATATATATGTGTGTGTGTGTGTGTGTGTGTGTGTGTGTGTGTGTGTAAGAAAATAATTTTCTTGTAATTCTCAAGACAAAGAAATACATAGAAAGGGACGGAGAGTGAGAGAAAGCCGTGCGGGGGAATAGTGTTTAGCAAGTTAGTATCACAGACCATTACTATTGTAGTGAGTTAGATATTCACTCGGTGTCTTTGTTGTCGTTATCACAGTGTTTCGTCTGTCGTATACCACGCGTCTCTCGCATTCGGTAACCTTCCATGAATGTCAAACAGAACTTTTTATCTGATCTCATCTTCCTAGGGAATTAGTGAACGCATAACCATCATCCCTTCCTTGTGATGCCGGTCCGCCTCTTCACTAAACTGGAGTATATTACTGCATTACCCGACCCAGATAAGACCATGGCCTAGGGTACAGGTCGGTGAAACCTTTTGGAGGCGGGTTGGACTAGAATTGTTTTTTTATATCTTACGGGCCGAGGCGAATTAAAAGTGAAATAACCTCTTAAAAAAAAAAAAAAAGAAGAAGGGAAATTAAGCTAAGCATGTTGTTAAAAAGCATGAACGTGTACTATTGAAACATGCCAGCTATAAAACATCGATTCATTTGCAAAAATAAGACATTTTGTTTAATTTTTCGATCCTAAATTTCATTGTTTCCTGGCCAAAGATCGATAGGAAAACATCACATATTCAACGAAGTCAGTGGGCCGAATGTAGCTACGGGTTGGAATTGGCCTGCGGGTCGTAGTTTGACGATTCCTGGTTTTAGTAGATAAAGTGTTGGTAGAACCCATCTGGCTGACTGAATATCGTACTTTCAATGGATAAATGTCTGATGAAAATTGCAAAAAAATCTGCTCTTGTCCATACCCTTGATTGCTAGCATGACACAGTGGTTGTGGGGAGGATCGGTGATAAAGGGGTCAGCATCTTTATCAGTTGAGTTCGAGCTGTTTCTTCTCGTTTTCTTACTTTGGGGCTTATTAGTTCACTACTTCAAAGTTGTTGATAATGTAAATGAATTCTTACGTCTTATTAATTGAATCTAAGCAGAAAAAGTCACACTGCTCATTATAATGACATATACCCAAGAATCGATGTACACTGAAGTAAAAAAAAATTGTCAGCGCTCCAATGGTTTAAGTCATCAGTGCGCTTTATGTCGATTTAGAATTACCTGAGTCTGCTGATTGGTTCTATCCCAATCGGTGCTTTTTAACTAGGAGGGGCATGCCAAGAAGAAGAAAGGTAATAATTTCTCTAATTATTTTGGATTATTCTCTCAACAGATGTTTGCATAAACTCCTGGGCAAAAAATGGGCCGAACCATATATGTATACATCAAATATGTGAAAAAATATAAATTTCGATGTATTATGCTCACTGTGATAGCACAAAAGAGGGTCGAATGTATATATGCTTGGCTAATTTTTTGGGGCCAGAAGTGTATTATCATGATAACCATGATTTATTGATTTTTATATTTTTTTCACATATGTGCTGTACCCATTCCTAACTAATCATTTGGTTGGAGATGTAAATGGGGCGTTGAGTAAAGTTCCACATTCTAAAGTGGGTATTAAGTTAAGGTCCATCTTCTAAAGGGGGTCTTGATAAAAGGTCCATCTTCTAAAGTGGGTGTTGAGTAAAGGTCCATTTTCTAAAGATGGCGCTGTAGTAAAAAAAAATAAGAACCACTTATCTGAATAAATAGTCAGTGACAACGAGGTTCATATCAAATAGGCTATTCTCATCTCTGGGGCCAGGATGAGGTCTGTCAAGCGTGTCATTAGCTCTACATGAGGATATCCTTGTTCCTGGGGTGTTTTTTTTTTTTTTTTTTTTTTTTTTGTCGGGACGCTCATTCGTTTGTCTTTCTTTCCGGCCTTCTGACGGTAGCTCAAATGTTAACTCAATGACCTCATGGAGGTTGTTGTACCAATGAAGTTAATGTCACTTGTCGAACTCTTCGGTGCGTACACGAATTTTTTAATGATCGAAGTCACGACATTCGTGTCCTCTATACATTTACAGTGAGTGCAAAAAGTATCCGAGAAATTTCAAAAGGTTCAAACTAACATCCTCATACAACTTTAAAAATAGAATTCAGACCACAGGTGCATAACTTTTCGATGTTCAATCTCTTTTCAATATCATTTGATTTCAGAATTCTTATGAAAATCTTAATCAAAATTCCGCCAATTTTGAAGATGTATGAGGATGGTAAGATCAACTTTTTGAAATATATTGGATACTTTTTTGCATTCATTGTATATTTGAAATCACACAAATCCACATCCATTCACACATGCAATTTACGCACACACAACCACGCTTATATACTTCTCTCTCTTTCATACACTCATGCGCGTGCCAACACATATATATTCGTCGAACACATGCGTATGTTTGCATGCAGAAGCAATATTAACTTTTTATCCCTCAAACATAAAACACACACACACAGACACACACACAGACACACAGACACATATATATATATATATATATATATATATATATATATATATATATATATATATATATATATATATATATATATATAGGAATACGTTTATATGTGACAAAATGAGTTTCTCTTGATTTCCGGTTGACTTTTGAGCCAAAGGCCCTATTGGATTCAATTTGGAACTTTAATGAGGCCGTCAATTGAATTTGATCAAGCTCAAGCTTGGCCCTAAAGTTACGTTTCTGTGCGTTTCAGGGGTCTCTCAGACTCTTACTTACTGAGTTTAATGCCAGAGAAAAACTGGGGTCATTATGCAAATGCAGAATGTGTCTCTCGATAGCAAAGTACTTTGTCTTTCTTGATAAATTAATCGAAAAAAATATCCTAAAAGCAAAGCTTTTTGAGCTTTTTTGTAGTTCGTTGAAAATAGAGCCAAAAAGTTTTTTTAGCCTCCTTTTGTGATTGGGGAAAATGTGTCTGTCTTGGTTATCAGTTGAATTTTGAGAAAATGGCCCTTTTCGATACAATTTGGAATTTTTATATGGTTATCAATAGGATCTCAAGATTGACCATATAGCTACCTTTCTGTGTATTTTTGGGTCACTCAGACTCTCACTTATGGATTTTTATGCTAAAAGAAACCCAGACAGGTGTCATCATGCAAATGCAATTAAAGTTTCATCTCGCTGTTGATTAATAACTCTCAAATGGTTTTTGGTTTTTGACAAAATGAACCTAAATATCGTTTCCCTCATCCAAATTTGACAGCAATGTAATGGGGCCTTCGTTTGGTCTCTAGCACTATGCACCTGCTCATTAGAAGCATAATTTCAGATAAAGTGCAAAATATTAGATATTGATTACGCAAATCATTTGATTGGAAAATCCCCTTTTTTTAGAAATGGTAAAGATAAAAATATATAAACAAAGTGTTTAAGTTTGGTAATAGAAACATTAAAAGAATCAGATTGTAGTAATCGTGGAAGGATGTCAAACTGCCTCTAGAAAGTCAGTAATGGCGGGAAGGTTTCAAAAATATCTTCATACAATCTTGCAACTAATTAGCTATGGTCATTTGTTACATGGTTTGTTGATGCTAACCATGGACCCTTTAATTGACTATCACACAACTAAATCTTATCTATAATATTGTGTGTCATACACTGAATTCACAAACATGATAAATAGCTTGAACAATCAACACTTCTCTGAATGTTTTATGGCTTTAAGTACAATTGTCACTGACGTACGAATATTCATGACAGTCTCCAGTATTATTTTGGATAGACTTATATACCACGATAGAAAATCATTTAGGTCAATCCGATTAGTTGTAACACAATCAGGTTGGTCCAGTTGGTCAGGTTGGTCGAGTCTCATTTGTTGAGTCAGGTCCATTGGTTAGGTGATCGGGTTGGCTGGTTGAGTGGTTGGTCTGATTTCTGACTCTTTTACGAAGACGGTCGCTTTTATGGTAAATCTTGGTATTTTATTGTTATATCTCATTTTCCAGGGGAGCCGTTCATTCTAAAATGTGTGGAATAAGAACGATTGTTTTTTGTATGATTTGAAATTGGGACGCAATTTAGGTAGCGAGAAACTTTAAATTGACATTAGGCGAAGTACTACAAACGAGCGAATGGTTGCTCTTTTGATTGAGATTTTGTTCTTGGGAGGTGACTGTTCGAAATGAACCTCTAAGAAAACCAACGAACATCATCAGTGTGGATCAGTAGAAAAGAAATTATTTAAGATTTATCGAAGTTCTGTGCTTTGCATCAATTGATTGTGATATGAGAGGTGAAAAGAATAGATTCCACGTGAATTATCAGAAAATCAGAAACTACGTTGTCTTAAGGTATGATTGATTGTACGAAAATGACTTTTCTGCAACACTTTATTACTTGTGATGAAAAAGGATCCTTTACAATGATTTTAGTCGTATATTTTGATTGAAAGAATGTCCTTTTTAAGAAAAAATATGTTTTCACGCCGTCAAAATCCTATTCTTCACGTCCACATGAATTCGTGTGATGATAAGAATGCTCGTCTCGCAAACCGATTCGCTAGTGTAGTGTGTTTACTCCTCATTGAGAGCTCAGCTAGTCTGGCCTTGTTCTAGACTAATCTAAGCTTTGTGAATAACTTTATACTTGCATGCATTCATACGTACAAACCTAGGTACTCGTATGAATGTCATACATCAGTGTTCGGAAGAATATGTGCGTCCAAGCATATATCCGTCTGTATATCATGTTGAATGTATTTTCAGATGTCTCTCTCCCCCCTCTCTCTCTATATATATATATACACGCACCAGTAAGAAATGAGTATGTGTCTTCATCGGAAATTAATCTACGACCAAATAACAACGCTCAAATGACATGATGTTCCCACCGTACAATTCACTGGAATAAGAACATATTATACAATACTGAATTGATTTATATTTGCGTGCTGAGGTGGCAATTTGTGGTAGAAAGTGAGACGTTTGTGACGCATTACGTCAGCCTGATTACCAATGAACGTACTCCAACCCGCCCATTAACGTCGAGCAAAAATAAAAACAAAGCAAAAAACGAAGAGATCCTGTTAAAAAACTGCAACGTTGTTTACACAATATCTGGCATTTGTATCTGACATTACTGACAAAATTACGATCATTATCATTACATGGTTAACATTATCAATCGACCAAGACACCGTATATAGAATAAATACTCGAAGAAAATGAGGCTGCAACAGGAATCGAACCTGCGAACGATAGGGTAGCTGCTTCAACCTAGCATTATTTTTACCATTGAGCTAAACAGCAAAGGACCAAATAACTGTTTTCACTCCAAATTCTCATTTCGTTCATTGGAAGATCATTTCAAATAAGAGTTTCTATATGATATTACACAATTTGAAATCATTCTGTCGGATCATATATATCCATTTTCTTATACATAACTGTCGCGTTGGAAGAAACGTATAGAGATATAAACCGAAGAATACCCTATCGGTCACAGGTTTGATTCGTGCAACAGCCTCATTTTCTTCAATTGTTTATTCTATTTACGTTGTCTTGACCGAGTGATACATCAACCGTGTAAATAGGGAGATCATTTCAAATAAGTGTTTCTGTATAATATAACGCAATTCATAATCATTCTGTGGGATCAAATATAAATCCATTTCCAAATGCATATATATATATATGTGTGTGTGTGTGTGTGTGTAAATTATAGACAATAATATACAGTATGCTTTCTCTCTCGTACTTTCTCGTATTCATTAATCTCGAGAATTGATTTTTCAAAGTTTATATACATATATATATATATATATGAGGTATATACATCAATTATAAAACTGTATAGTCTTCTGTCTTTCTTCCTAACATTCTATTTTTTCACCTCGAGAATTGTTTTCTTTTTAGAAAAATCATAATATGACGTAATATGACGTAAAAAAGAAACAATATTCCTCTTCCTTTCCCCACTCTATATATCGTATCTTTCTACCTTAATCGACGCTTTCGCACTCTCCCTCTGGGCTGTCTATCTCTCATTAAACGAAACATGGTTGATGGAATTGCGATTTTTATTTTTCTGACTTGACATAAATCAGTCGCAAAATTAGATAACCGATATTTTTATAATTGTATCTATAGCAAAATCGGTTTCGCTCAACGCTGCTTCAGTTGAAATCGTAGTTTTCAAGAACTTAGCCACAGGATAAAGGGGGCTCGCGTATACATGAAGCTTCAACTTTATCTATTGTCGACGTTACGTTGATCATATTGAATATTTGTATAATATAATTTATAATCATTCTGTGGGATCATATATAAATCCATTTCCAAATGCATATATATATATATATGTAAATTATAGACAATAATATATAGTATACATATAGACAATAATATACAGAAGACAAAAAGGAAAATTAATGAATTATTAAATCTAACCGTCTTAAAGCTTCACGAATTCATAAAAATGAATTTCATTAGCAGTTTCTCCGGCCTAGTTCTCTCTCTCTCTCTCTCTCTCTCTCTCTCTCTCTCTCTCTCTCTCTCTCTCTCTCTCTCTCAATTCGATGATTATTGTGGGTGTGGTAGCAACAGAAGCTGACCAGTCCCATCTAGAAGCGGCATCAACGCTGGAAGTCCGTGCAGATGAAGTCATAATGTATCCGGGACTGTGTTGCCAATTTAGATGGTTCTCGTTTTTATTTATTTCCGAAAAGATCAATGTGGACATTGGCGTAGCAGACACTACAGCACACTTGGAGCTGGCAGATCATTTGCTACTCTGGATGTTTTAGTGGTAGCCTCTCCCCAGTGTTGGTGAGGATGTTGCCGGCTTTGATTATACATACATATATATATATATATATATATATATATATATATATATATATATATATATATATATATATATATATGCATATTCGATAAGGATTTTGACGGAGATTCACTTATTTGTTTATAGAAATGAGTTTGAGTTGTAATTAGAGTCGAATAACTCTCTCCTTTTGGTCAATCTATACTAATTGGCAAAGGTGCAGAGTTGTCCTAACAGTTAACAGTAGGGTTAAAGCACAACAGAACTGACAAGGTTAGATTAAGATGAGCTTACCACCTTCAATAAAACATTATATATATATATATATATATATATATATATATATATATATATATATATCATCATCATCATCATCATCATCATCATCATCATCATCAGTCTTTCAACGTCCGTCATTGAACATAGACCTTCCCCAGGATTCGCCACAATTCTCTATCTTGGGCGTCGCGGAGCCAGTATTTCCTGAATCTGTTCAGTTCATCTCTCCATCTTGTGTTCTGTCGGCCTCTGTTTCTTATGTGATCTCTGGGGATCCATGTTGTGAGACGTGATGTCCATCGGTTGTCTTTCATTCTTGCAACATGGTCTGCCCATTGCCATTTGAGTTTTTAAATAGTTTCTATGATGTCACGGGCACACATTTTCTTTATTATATACTGTACTGTCTTGTGATCTCTCCATGTAAGGTTGAACATGATTATCTCATGCGCACGTTACATACTTCTCAGTTTGTAGGTCTGTCTCTTGGTCAGGTTCCATGTTTCAGCTCCGTAAGTGACTATCGGGATAATGCATTGGTTGTATATTCTTCTTTTTAGGATTATTGGGATCATCTGGTTCTTGAAAGTTGAGCTTGCTCTGTCGAAGGCTTACTATCCCAAAGTGATTCTTCGCTTGATTTCCCCCTCTTTCGAGGGTCTCATGGAGATTCGTTGTCCTGGGTAGATGTAGTGGTCTACCTCTTGCATTTTCTATCTTGACAGTTATGTTCTTATTCTCAGCATGATTATTGCACATGATTTCCGTTTTACTGAAGTTGATGCGTAGGCTGACTCTTTTGCTCTCTTTGTTTAGATCATCTAGCATTAGTTGGAGGTCGTGTAGGTTCTCTGCGAAAAGGACAATGCCGTCTGCAAATCTAAGGTTGCTCAAATATTCGCCGTCTATCTTGATTCCTCTATTTCCCCAGTCCATGTTCCAGAAGATCATCTCAAGGCAGGCAGTAAAGAGTTTGGGTGAGCTGGTATCACCTTGTCTTACTCCTTTTTGGAGCTGAAACGGTTCAGAGTCCTTATTTAGCCTGGTTGATTCTCGTCTAGTGTTTTAGTAATCCGGTTGGTGATGATTTTTACACTCTCAGTGGAGGCAGTATTTACTAATTCGCTCCTATCATAACTCCTGGATCTAATGCTTTTATTACATTATCAGTCACAATGGTTCCCAAGCAAACTAAAAAACGTGTTGCGTTATCAGTTTCTCGAACATTAGAGCTAACAATGATGTTGGGGACGCATGCTTCAGTGTCATGAGTGTGTGTCAAATACAAAGTAAAGAAACAAACAGCGTCAGACATATGTAAGGCTTAAGACAAAAGTACAGTGTAGATAAAATTGATCTTATTTCCTTTATTATCATTTTATACTCTCTTACAATGTTAACCCTATATCTTATATTCTCTTACAATGTTAATTTTGTATTCTATATTTTTCTTACAATGTTAATTATGTCTGTGTACCATGTCATACATGCATTTATGCTATCTTTATTGGGGGGGGGCTATTTAGATTGAAAAAAATGATAAGATAATATCGGACAATCGACATTAAAGGACAATCACCCCCACCCTCAATCTACGTATATGTATGTTTAGTAAAATAATGGATTCTCTACACGAACACGTTTATGTCTTTGTTATTTTGGGATTCTTCAAGGGAATGATTATATTTATTCGGACGCTTAATTATAACGTTATTGGGAGGTGTGTCTATTTTCTGGGTGGAGAACTCTGTCTCATTTTATTTATATTTCTTATTCCTTTTTTTTCTTTTTTTACGGGTTGATCTATCTGTTGGTAATTTTTACTTTTTTTTTTCTTCCTAATAACTCTTTTTGTATTTGTTTATCTATTTTATTTGACTAAATGTTTGGATATATATATATATATATATATATATATATATATATATATATATATATATATATATATATATATATATATATATATGTGTGTGTGTGTGTGTGTGTGTGTGTGTGTGTGTGTGTGTGTGTTAGAGGGCATTCTATTGAAAGAAAAGCTGTCTGGATATTTGCTAGTAATCCATTTTTTCGCTGGGAGAAACAAGAGTTATTTGTTTATCTCGACAAACTTTTCGAATCCAGCCACAATTTAACGAAACATTTTCGCTAGAGCCGATCATAGTTATCTTCATTTAGATATTTCCACATTACAAAGCAATGAATATATCATTGAGTAAATAGTTAAGCACCCACGTCCAAATGCTTATTCAAGCCCTAAGTAATTGTTCATAGGTTTAAACTCCGCCCTAACATATCTATAGCATCACGTCTAACTTCCCTAAATAAGTCATTTCAAACATGTAAAACTAATAAAAAGGATTTAATGAAAACGTCTCAGAGACATTATAGTTGGGTATGAAAAATTGCGAAATTACCGAATAGACTCTGTTTTCTTTTGTAAATTTTCTATTTACCAGAGAGTAACCATCTAATTTATGTGTTGTTTGTACCACAATGTATCATTTATTCATTGAACCTAAACCCCATTTAGTCATTTTCTCTTCCAATGTTCGTTGTTGTTGACGGGCAAAGTCGATAAATAGAGCATGAAGAAAAAAAAGTGGAAATCGTTAAATCTTTATTCGCTTCGGAATGAAACACCACGATTCTGGTTCCTCAACTTGTAAACATTCCAATGTTTTTGTTTTTTGTCCTTACCGAGCACCAGCAAAATTAATAACTGGTTATAGTTTGTTTGCAGGTGAAATTGCACAGGTGGAAGATTCCTGAGAATTTCGGCAAACTTATGTGCTTTTAACTTTTATTATTGTTAATTTTGCAGCCAGAAGTAAGCAATTCGCGAACTGCACGTCTTCCACTTTGGTTACATTCGTAATTAGGCTGTCAAAGTCATACAACTGGAAAGCATTCAGAGAGCGCATACGTCTTCTAACCCCAATGTCACGTAAAACTGAATGAAGATCAGTTTACAAATAGTCAAGATGGAGGGGGGCGTGAAAGTTAAAATATCTGGATCCGCCCCAAAATTGAATCACTTTTTCTGTGGTCGAATCTTTGCACAAAAGGACGTTGAAGTTGATTGATTGGAGATATTGAGTGGTGTGGACAATGCTGGAGATTGGTATGGATTATGATATGTATATGTGTGTGTGTGTGTTTACGTAAGAGACTACTTGTATATCATTGGTTATGATGAATATATTGGTACAGTTTTACATAGTGTTAATTCAAAAAAATGTTCATGCATATCGTTTTTTTGTATATATATTGTCAATTTAATGATCATATTAGTATAATTAAGTGAACTATTCATTTTCAATGTATATATATATATATGTGTGTGTGTGCGTGTTTTAATGATGGATTGTTTGTTTGTTTATATATATATATATATATATATATATATATATATATATATATATATATATTATCAATCACAATATCTACCTAATAAATATATTACATGTGTCTATGCACTTATATAGTACATCCATATGTGCGTACATGTGTATCTCTCTATGTGTATATGTACATCCATAAGTTTTAGCAATGTGGTGATTTAATCATATATATCTATACGTGCGTATGGCACACATGCACGCACACTTACACACATACACACACATATATATTTATATAGTTCTCTCTATGGGTTCCTCGAGTCCACCTGGACAGAAATGTATGAGAAAAAATTCTAAAAAGAAATTGCGGTGTCATGATAAGGATAAGGCCGTTTAGATTTGATGGGGAGGATTTTTTTTTTTCGTTTTTTGAATTTATTAGAAATTTTATTAGAAATTTTAAGGGAGTGTGCGTTGTCATAAAAAGGTATCGTCTATCCAATCGGATTGGATGATTAAATCACTTATGTCATGCGTAATGATTAAGAAAAGAAAAAACAGAGCAGCTATTAAAAATCAAATGATATATTCATTTGAAACATCTCTCTCTCTCTCTCTCTCTCTCTCTATATATATATATATATATATGTATATCTATATATATATATATATATATATATATATATATATATATATATTGTATAATCGGCATCGTCAGAAAATATCAAATACTGTTGGTGTAAAAAGTATCTGATACTTTTCAAAATGATGGTTTTTATATCCTCATAAAACTTCAAGATTGACTGAGATTTCTCATGTTGGGCATAACTTTTCGATGACCAACCTTGTTTCAATATTTCCTTATATTTTCATCTTTGGTCAAAATTCTGTCAATTTTGAGGTTGTAAACGGATGTCAAAATGAACTTTTCGAAATATATTAGATATTTTTTGCAATCATTGTATATCAAGAAGCTTTAAGAGCAGACAGAGGCTGCATCTGGCTGGGTTGGACACCCCTATGACGAAAAATCAAGAAAGCCTTGTGAAACGCTGGTAGGTGGAGATGTTGACGCATAGTTATGTATATGCGTTAAGAGTAGTCAGTAAACTTTTGCATAATTTTTGCTCTGCAATATCATTTTACTGTTTTCTTTTTAGAAAGTTCATAAATAGAGAAATTTGATACAGTACTTTTATACAGCAGTATAATTTCCTTTGAGAAACCAATTTGAATGGAACCAATAGCAATTACTTTCGTTGTGGGATAATTTCCGCCGTGGAATCTTTACCTTTCCTCACTGAAACCAAAAGACGACTGAGATAAAGTGCTAAATTTATTGTCCGGTTTAATGCCAAATTTATTGTCATATTTACATCCAAACTAGAACCAAAAACATAAATGAAACTAATATTTTACTTAAAATCATCTGAAAAGAAATTTCTGTCAACTAGATGCTACCTTAAACATCTAACTGTTGAAAAGAATTATCTAAATAGTAAGTTGGAATTACCTTCTTTTAATCTATTTATATTGTCTGTTTTATTTGTAACAAAATTCGACGCTCTTGCTGTACTGTTGTATCATTAAGTTTGTATTTCGGTCAGGAGTTAATAATACTTTTTTTCTTTATTTTTCAGGTGAGTGCAATTGTTTGTATTCTCGTTGGAATTACCTTGAACAGAGGCTTAATAATCAAAAGAGAAATACCAATGAATTGTGAAGGATGGATCTGTGAGTTCAATCTTTGTCATTGTACGGAATCCAGTACACGTATTACTGGATCACCTTGAAAAGTTAATCTCAAAATGCTGTTATTAAGTAGGAGGTGCAGCGTTGCTTAGCAGATGACGGTTTGGAGAAAGGACTCGACAAACCGAGACTAAACTCTGGCAGGGACAGTTTGTGTTCTCTCGGCACTAATGCCTCCAAGACTATTTCACATATCAAATGGGCTGAGTAAGTAGTATTGAGATATATGGAGCCGACCGAAGCCGTAGCCAGCAAGTACAAATCGTTTCCTGTCCATTTGTAGATTTGGAAAAAAACATTTTCATGCAATCGATCCTCATTCCGATCTATTTGTACGTGTGGAGTTTCTTCTCCAGATGATTCAAAATAGTTTTTCTTAATAATTCCCTCAAGAATACTCTTTGCGCTTACTTTATCTTTTATGCTTCAAATAGCCTGATATATAAGGTTTTTAAAGATACAGTAAGATTTGATGCTTACTATAAGTATCCAGCTATTTTGAATATCCTGGAAACTAGTAGCGTTGCCTTGATGTAACTTGACAACAAATCAGACGAGACCTTATGGTGTATGCGAGGACAGACACTCTCTCGTGGGGGTTCTCAATCGGCAACAAGGCGCCATTGATTCATCTGTGACCGATGCATTCACAATGACCAAGCGAGTCATTTTCACGTTTTATGCGTTTTTTTTTGTTGTTTTTTTTTTTCGTTTTCAAAAATTAGGCACCACTAACGTTCACCATCTCCCTCTTAACTCTGGATCTGGCTTCTTACGACGTCTGGCTTTCCCCCAAAGAGATTTAAGGCAATGAACGAGTTTGAGAAGAAGTTGACGAGGCAGCCGATAGCGATTCCCAATGAGAACTTTGCGAACTGTTTTGAAAAGCAGGAGAGATGCAGGAATAGGTGTATGAGGTCCCAAAAGGAGTACTTTAGAGAGCATCAAGGCGCAATTGCCCTAGGAAGGCTATTTCATTTTCGTTAAATTTGAATAGCTGGATACTTTCTAGACAGATCCCATATCTTATAACAATATATGAATCAAGTTTTTTTTTCTCAGCCTGCATTGCATCAAGATCAGGATACTAAACAAGAAAAGTAAGCGTTCTGCAATGGAGCAGCGGCTATCCAGATAAAGTTGCATTGAGTTTGATCCTCACTAGGTGAACAACAATTATATACTTGTGCTGGACTAAGCTAAACCTAACAAAACACGAGTATTTGGTGCTGGTTGATGGTTAGCAAATTAATCTCTCTAGGTAATTTATTAGTGTTGTGAGTTCGATTCTCGCCGGGTGTCTCCGTTCTCATGGCCCTTAACAGACTATAAAAAAACTCAGTAAATATGTTACTGTTTAGGGTAGTTTGGGAATTAACAAGTTTGTCTTCTAGATAACTATCGCAGTGTGTTCAATCCTAATCGGGCAACATAATCATAGCCTTGTAGAAGATCAAGTTGAGCTGAGTAAATAACTACTCGTACATGCACATGGATACGCACATACACACAAAGAAAAAAAAAACATTATTGTTTCATTATGAACGGGATCTATTATAGCAGTGTTTCTTAAATTATTTCAATGTCATTCACTGTTGAGTCTTTGTGTCGAAATCTCTTTTACCAGTCAATAAATTTCCTTACGTATTTTTTTCTCTCTCTAAAACTCTTCTTGTATCATGAGTTTGTTACCCAAAGGTTTATATTTTAGTACATTTTGGAAATAGTCAGCTACCTGAAATTGAAAAAAAAAACATAAGTAGGGAGAGAAAAAAAAACAAAACAAAACTATTATAAAATGCAATAAGAACTTATAATCCTCTTTGATAGCAATGCATTTTTTAATATAGAAAAATATAAATATCAGAGAAAATCAAATCATTCGACACTGGTTTCATTCTCTTCCATGCGCGAATCATACATAAGCTCAAGAAGTAATGTCTTAAATTTTTATCAACTTCAAGTAATGTTTGTTCAAATTTAATGTCACTATTGCAGATTTTATGAATGTCTGAGAACATTCACTTCTACTTTGAGATTACTTTCATTTTTAAATTCACCCGACTAGAATCTTAGGATTGAAGCTCTGACATTGGAATTTGCAATCCTGTGCTCTAACCCTTAGGAATTGGGTTTGGCTTAGATTTCTGGGCAAGTGATTCCTTTAGCAAGAATTTCAAGTGGTTTCTCGTGTTAATTCTATGTAGGCTTTAATATTTCCGGAATTATTTAAGAAAACGCATAAACTTTGAGATTTTTATTGTATATAAAAAGGAGATATGTTGAATGCCGGATGTTCACTTATCAAATAGAGGGTGTTTCATAAAAGACACTACCCTATGAATAAGAGGGTAGAATTTTCGCGCACGTAAATTTTATGCTACAGTATTGGTCGCGTGGCAACACAGTGCTCAGAGAAAACAGTACGTTGCAGTTGAAATGATTACATCGTGTTCTAGCCTCATTTGAGTATCCATTCTTTTGTGTTGTGTCAGCTATGTCGTTTTCCAATGTTATGAAACATTAATGGGTGCGAACCTGCATATACGTTAAAGGTAAAATTCAAAATGTATGTGTCGCATTTTTCTGTAATCTTTCTACCTGCGTCGAACATTACAAAGTCTATAAAGGCCAACCCCTTTTTTTTTCAGACTAAATTGAAAAATATTAAAAGCATACAGAGAGCGAGAAAGAGGCCGGTGCACCTGATAATGAAATGCACTTTTGTGAATTCGTAAAGCTATAATACGTTTAGGTTTGGATATACATGAATTTTTCTCAATGTCTTTTACTTAAATATTAGTGATATTTCTGACTTATTTTCACGACGCCATATTACAATGGCGGTGGTTTCGAACAGACTCTATTCTTGTTATAGTTTGTGTCTAGATTTAAAATAGTTTCAAGTTGTAAAATAGACGGTTGCATTCTCTTTTAAACACCCTGCTGTATTCGTAGTCAGCGTTTGTCTTTTAGTTTAAGCTGAAATACATTGAGAATCTGTGCCTTAACGTCTGCTTGGCGTGAATCATTTAGCGATGAAAAAAAGTAGATGAAAGGATGGAGATCTTCGACCGAGAAAGATTGCCAAATGATTCATTGGAAACGTAATATTACTTGTACTATTTTGGTAGAGGAAGACGTGACCGGAAATTATTGCCGACTTGGTATGATATAGGAAAGAGTGTATGCAGATTTAGAAACATGAAACGATCTCTTTCTGCGTACGTGCAGATAGATTGCCGGCATGCATAATTAGAGTCTACTAAATGTCTTCCCACTTGGAATTCTGGTGCAACGCAATCGTTTTACTTTCCTTTTGGTTTTGTATCGTAAAAATCTTAGTAAATATCAACAAAATATTCCGACCTCACCGTGTATTTTATTCCTGTAAAATTCCCGAGTTGCAAGCAAGCATACACCCCAAAAAATAATGATATCTCTCTTGAACAAATAATGAATGACAGACAACAATCCTTCTCTCTCTCTCTCCCTCTCTCTGACCGCCTATCTGTCTGTGTAGAATCGCTTACGTTTACCGCGACACTTCACCTTTCCTAGTCGCACGTGTTCGGCTGCGAAACCCGCTGAAGGTAAATTTATGCCCTTTGGCTTCAAAGTAGTACATGATTTGCAAGCAAAATCACAATGCCCCATATTCTCAAGGCGTTGTACCACGTCTCATCGTTTCGACTTTAAGATAATGATATTACGTGATCTCGTGACGTCAGCACACCTCGGTTATAAGAGTCATGTGTCTTCAGTGTTACGGTATACCATGGGAGCGTACAACTTTATGCAGATGATTATGGTGTCAAAAGGCGTTTTGTGATACCCATTCGTATGTTACTTGAAATATTATCATTATTCCTTAGATTGATCTAACTAATAAACACATCTTTGTTATTTGATCATAACGTTTCGGCCGTTGTGTTTTTCGGGCTTCCTCACATCAATATATGTGTGTATGTAGTTGAAATATATACCACAAGTGTGTATATATCATTCGGAAAAATATTTATTCTAACAGTGCTCAATACTTAGAGTAGAGACAATATAACGATCAAATACATGATCGGACATTAATCTTTAATTCCAAGTTAGACTGATCCCTACCTATAAAAAGATCTCTTATGGACGTGGACATGAAGTGCTTCTATCGTTTAATAACTAGTTGCCGCCCCAGCCCACAAACAGAATAAGATTACCCATCACCCAAACAAAGCCCTGAAAATTTTTAAAATTACCATTCTCACTTTCATTTCTTGCGACATTATGATCTTGATTATGACTGACGAATCAGTCGGAAACACTAGATGAATTAACAGTTGGTTAATCTCTACACCGGTTTATCCCTGAAATCAGTTCTCTTGTGAGAAAACAAAAAATCGATGGAAAGTTCAAATGACGTTCCATTTCGGTCATGTTTGACTAAACTTGTGTGTATATATAGTTCATAATGTTTTCTCAGTTTGTAAAAATACAGAAAAGTAATAGAAAACAGATTTTTTCCGTTGTTCATGATACTTAATCGCAGCACTCAACATTTATCAAAGTAAACAGAGGTACTATTTGCTTTTTGCTTTAATAATAACAAGAACAAAACACATCGTCGGTTGCTGGAGAGTGCCTAAGGCAAGAAATGTTGACATTCACCGGGTATATATGCTCGTAAATATCATTTCATACTTCCTAATTTTATACATCGGTTTGGAATAGCGAGACAGGCGAATAGACATTTTCATAAAAAAAAGTGACACTGATATTTCTTTGTTTAATGTGTATATCTGTATGATTTACATTGAGTTTAAACGCTGAACTCATTGTAAATGATTTCATTAAAACAACATTGAGCACTCTCCAATAGAGAAATATATATATATACATTCAACTCGCCCGTCAAGAGGAGAAATAAGACAAGAAAGTGAATTGAGATGGAAATGAATTCACTTTCGAGTGTCTGTGAGCTGAAGATTTGGTTAACACCGGGAATCGTCGCTTCAGGTAACTCCCATTAGCTTCTTCTTTCAGATACTACATGCAGTGCTTTAGGTTTGTATCCCTATGTACACCGTTAGCAAAGGAACGGGTATTTTGAAAGTGCCTATAAAATTGACATGAATGTAAGAATTTAGTAATAATAATTGCAAAAATAACAGTAATTACACATTAATAAGTAGTTAACGGAGAAATTATTTCAACAAAGGTTTCACAGAGTCACGCCTGTCAGCAGTACGAAATGAAAACCAAATGGGAAATGAAAGCAGACGATGCATTAAAAAAGCGTAGAACATTAAGAAAATAAAATAAAGAGTGCACAAGAGAAAAAGTAGCGTTTGAGGTGAAGTGAAGTGGAAGTCAGAACACGCTGAGTAACAATTAAATAGGCGGGGAGAAGGCTACTGGAAAAAATATGAATATATTTTATAATAATGTATATTTCTGCTGTTAGTATATATAATCATATAACAATAATAATAATAATGATAATATATATATATATATATATATATATATATATATATATATATATATGAAAGAATCACATATTGATATAAGATCTGATGTCGCTTATTTGGCAAAGGCGAAAATACAAACCCTATGGAGCCACTACGAATGCGTGTGCGTGTGTGTGTTCGTGCGTGTGTGTGTGTGTGCTCATTTCTGCAATTGTGAGTGAAACAATGCGCCAGTGTATGGATAATATCTTAAAATTAGCGTCTAACGATGACAGACGGCTGAGACAAAAAAGGGTAGCAGCCCTTATCTATAAACAAAGGGCTAAATTTAGTTTGATAAAGCTAAGATTTGTTGTGTGAGGAAAATTAATAAATCCGTGACTGAAATAAACCATCCAAAAATCTCAATTACTTCCATAATTTATGTTCTTTTTCTATTACTTTTCTGTTCTTTTTTCTTGCTGGGTCTGTGCTCATTTTTAGTGGTTCTTAATATCTTTAGAGTTCTAAAAATCACGCACACACACGCACGCACGCACGCACGCACGCACGCACGCACGCACGCACATGCACATGCACACACACATGCAGATGCACATGCACACACACATGCGCACACACATGCACATGCACACAAACATACGCACAGGCACGAACATGCACGCACACGCACATGCACGTACATACACATGCATGTGCATACACACATACATGCAAACTCGCACATGCAAACTCGCACATGCACACGTGCACATGCACACGTGCACATGCACATGTGTACATGCACATGTGTACATGCACACATGCATACGCACATGCACGCATACGCAAACGCATACATACGCACACGCACACATACGCAAACACACGTGCATACGCACATGCACGCACATGCACGCACACACACACATGCATACGCACATGCACGCACACACACACATGCATACGCACATGCACACACATGTGCACATGCACGCACACACACATGTGCACATGCACACACACACATGTGCACCACTAGCACATGCATGCACACACGTGCACATGCACGCACACGCACGCACGCACGCACGCACTCGCACACACTCGCACATACATACGTGCTCACATCCTTAAATGTATGTGTGTATGTGTTTGCATATGTGTATGTGTGCGCTTATGTGCACACATGTATGCACATGTGCATATGAGTGCACGAGTGCATGTGTGTCCATGTATGTGCATGTGTGTGTGTGCATATGTGTGTGTATGTAATCATGTTCGTATGCACGCCTGACGTTGAAAAAAAAGAGACAAGGTAAGAAAAATAAACTTCAGTAGCAGCAACCACAAGCAGGAACCGGCCTATTTCACTTCATTGTACACCACTGCTTCTTGGACTAGGGCGAATCGACACCCCATCTCGGGTGTTTGCATAAAGAATATTAGAATTGGCAGAAACATTAAAAATGATTGTATATCTTGAGTGTTTTTTCATCTCTATGCAAATATTCACTCATATTGGTATCCACTCAATGCCATTCAATAATTTTATGAATTCAAATTTCGTTTCTGTTTCATTTCAATATCTAAAATAGTATTTTACATAATAAGCAGTAAACACCGCAAATAATGTTTTCCAATTTTTTTCAGAGAATGGGGGTAATTTGATTCTAGGTTCAGTGACACTAAGATTACGAATGAAGATTAATTGTCTATTGTTTTTATAACACTGAGTAAGAGGTCGCGAAAACATTTGTATCATCGGTCGCAAAATTTTGAAAATTGGGAAACCCTGCTGTAAACCTTCACTTTTCATTTTTGACCACTATTCACCTTCATCTTAATTTCTTAGTTGATTATGATTTCTGTTACCAGTAAAAGCAAAAAAAAGTATCAATAAAACCTCTGTCACCTTTTGATGAATGTTGTTAAGAGAAAAAATGGTTCGGGGTTCGGGGTGCTATTTACAATGTAATCATAATGCCGAACTGGAAATTCACTTTCCGTTTATCGTACGACCGCCTGAAATGATTTTTCATAAACGAGGAAATTTATCTGAATATGATGAAAAATGAGAAAAATCTCCAAAATGATTTATTAACATCGGAAATTACTTGAATACTTCAAAGTCATATTTCTGTACCACTGTCGTGAAGTGAGGCCAGCATTAAAGTAACAACGTGAATAGAACCCCAGGCAATGAATAATTTGTATTCTTCCAAAACTGACTCTTTCCAAAACAAACAGAGGTCTTATTGATTGAAAGTACTGAAAATTTCCTCTCGAAAAAAAATTCGCATACAGTTTGTCGTTTTTAGTGGTTAAATAAATATCAAGCGTTAAACGTTTTTAATCGCAATTCAACTCAAGCCATGAATCTGCTATTTTCAGTAAACAGCGCAGATCAGACGTAAAGAATAAGCTTTCGGTGCAAATACTCCATTTGTGGTGTTTTTTACCAAGAAATATATTGGAGAATGTGCTTTCTATTGTGTTGTCAAACATGAAGTTTTTCCACGCAATCCCAAACATTCGGATATGAACTAAAAAACGAAAAATATCTCTCAATCGGAAAAAAAACCCCAATTCCTTGATCTGCCCCAAATTTCGACCAATACTTTTTTACCTTATGACCTACCCTTCCATTAAATACATTTGAAATTCATGCAGAATGTTTGGAGATATTGTGTGAACAGACAGACAGACAGATAGATGGACAGGCAGACAGACAGACAGATGAAGTGAATTCATTCAAAAAGAGAGGTATTTGTAGGTATTGCAGATTTCACAATAATTCACAAATGTATTGATTATTAGGATAGTGAAAACACCGTGCTGTTCTAAACTTCTAAATTGGGAAGGGCAGTTTGCCATGGAAATCAGTATTTGAAATCATAGCTCTTCGTTGCTTTTTCTATTCTACAGACATTAGAGTGAGAAAAAAAACTAGACTATCCCGAGCGTCAATAAGCTATAAATATATAGATAGTCATATAGAGTCGTGCAATGACTCGGCTCTATGAAGAGCTTAGAAAAGGAACGCTGTCTATCTCTGTCTAATCACTCTGTCTTCGTGCTTCAATAACTATACAAGACTGCTATAAATGATATTTTCCTGGAGGAGCCATTCTATCAGTGGAAATGAAAAGGAAATATTGATACTAATAACAGCTAAGGTCCAATAAATAAACGGTATTTTTTAGGCAACAAAAACGAACGATAAACTCAAATAAACAAGAAGAAAAACAGTTTCTGTTAAAAAATGCGACGTTGTGTATTCATTCTTAAGTTTCGTCTACATTTGTATCTGTAATTGAAATAATAATGTTTTCAATTGAGTTTTTAAGCCGATCCCCGTTAAACCACCTGATATAAAAAATAATGACTGCGTCAAAAATAACACATAGAATATCATCCAAAATCCGATATAATTCATTGGCAAATAAGAAAAGTTATACATCAATGTATGGAGTGGATACATTAGTTATAAACGCTGTAAAGTCGGCTTTATTTTTTTCTTTCTTCCTCTCTCTATCTTCTCTTTCTTTTCTTTCTTGTACTTTCTGATTTTTAAACTCGAGAATCGACCCAAAAAAGGAATGATACGGCGTACTGCGATGTAAAAAAAAAAATCCTCTCTCTTAGCCCACTCCGTATATCGTATCTCTCTATCTTTAGCAACTCTAACATGAGATATAGGCTTAGCATATGAAGTCGAGCCATAACGTCATCACTAGCCATTAAAAATCCACTGCTGACCAAAGGCCTTTCCCATCTCCTCAAGTACCTTTATTTTCATTCTGTTCGGATTGTTTACATTAAACGAATGTATAAGCCGAACGTTTTTTTTTTAAATTTTTTATTTTTGCACGCGTCACCATCACGTCTCGTCCTCTTCTTAACCAGCATTTAAAAAAATTTGATATACTGTAATGTCTACGTTGACATGACTTTTAGAACGAGATGTGATAGAGACGCGTACAAAAGACAATAATTCGAGAAATCATTGACGTTTTCTTACTTTACTAGCTTGAAAGAATGTGAAGACAAACAATTTGTCAAACTGTAGCCAGCTAATTAAAAGATATGTAAAATACATTATCGCCACATTATACTTTTCTGGTATGATCAGTAAGATTCAATTAGTAGTTTAATGATATCAAGAATATTTTTTTCTGTGCAGAGCTATAGATTTCCATTCGGCACGAAGCTCTGGAGATTCTCTATTGACTGGGAATCTCGTAGTTTCTCGTAATGGCCGCAATTTCTTTGTTTAGTGTCGTAAGAAAAACATGCCTCTAGTCATATAGAGCCCTGAAATGGCTCGGCTCTATGAACAGATGAGAAAAAGGACGCTGTCTATCTATGTTTAACCACTCTGTCTTCGTGCATCCTAATATCTTACAAACGCCGTTGACCGATTTGAAAATTGGTTTAAACATGGAACATTTGTCGCATTTAAAATGAATAAAAGTTTCAGCAGTCGTAAAATTTCACAGGTTTTGATTGGCTATCTTGTATGGAATGACTGCTGTCTAGTCGCCTTAACAATTTGTTTGATGTGAAAAAACACAGAGGATAAAATGACAGTGCAGAGCCATTCTGTTTGTTCGATATCTGTCATCTCGTATATTAAGGCCATTTTATATACCGTAAATAGTGTTGTTGATTAAACCTTTCTCCTTGGTTACGCCATATTTTCTCTCACATACATACATATTCATCCGTGAGTACATGTGAATAAAATGCATACATACACATACCCACGCACATGCACATATACATTTTTTGGGGCGCCCGGTATGCCCAGAAAAAAAAACTTCAAATAAAACTCACAAAAAGGACTCACACCAGTCGGACCCCCCACACAGAATTGGTGAAAAATTGTTTGTCTCTCTTAGATTTTGAAATGATAGAATTAAAATATTACATGTCTCCCTTCGATTTGGATATGTCAAACTGACCTTACTCTAAATTAACCTTTAGAGGTAACCAAAAGTCAGCGTCACATATCCTATGTTAATCTTGAGGTGAAGTTACTCTCATGCTCAAATCTGCAGCCTACACGGTTCAGCCGTGAAAACGCCAAAATTTACCTAACTCAAAGACTTGGCTCAAAATTCACCTCTAGAAATCACCAGAGGTAAGTGCCACCAATCCCGTTTATCCCGTAATCTAGTTACCCTCGTGTGCATATTTGCAGCTTGTAGGGTGCAGCGTCTCCCTTATATATGAAAATGTCAAAATTGACCCAACCCTAAATTGAGCTTTAGAGGTCACCAGAGGTCTCCTTATGTTCATTCTCGCGTTGAGTTACCTCTTTACACATATTTGCAGCCCATCAGGTGCTGTCGTTTATGAGTCTATAAAACATCAATTTAGAAACAAATAAACATCGTCTCCAGAGTATTAGATTAAACACATTTAAGTGTCTATGCGCGCGTATTTGGTTGTATGTGTATGTGTGTGTGTCTGTGTGTGTGTTTATGCGTTCTTATGAGTGTTTTCATATATATCAATTATAAGAATAGCTTACTAAAACAATTTACTCAAAATATGAGTTTTTATTTTGAACCTACTATAAGACGAAATTTCTACTTCCACGCTAGAATTAATCGATATTGTCCTTTTCGACAGCAGATTATATTTCTTGGAAAAATCGATTTTTATTTTAGAGGATGATGCAGGATCTTCTATATTTTCCTACGGGTCAATGTTCGATTGATCACTCGACTGACAAACATTTTATTGATCAACTGTTGGATCAATATTCATCTTTGAGAGAAAAAACTCAGCACAACTTCCCAGGACGATTTAATCTTTACTCTTCTGTACAGAAGCGTAAGAAATAGATGAAATTGAATATCAGTCAGGTCAAATGATATCTTTTGTACTATAAAGTTGTTCCCTTAAGATGACTACGACTGCAGTAGTCCCTGCTTTGCATATCACATTTCTACTTGCTTGACCCGTTTGCGATATGTGATTTGACTTGGAGGCGGCGAATCTCACCCACTCACTCACTCACTCCACTATTATACCAGCTGCTAGATAGATTCATACCATTCCCAAGCATAAACTGTCCCAGACGGAGTTTGAGCTCGATTTACTGAGTTGATTCTCTGTGCCGTTACCTGCTCGGCCATAACAGGAAGATATTTTTGTTCTGGAAAGCAAACTAGTAAAAGTTATTTTATGTTCGAGATGACCAGCGTTGAATATTTCCTAAAAAAAGATTAAATTATTCTAAGCATATTCTACAGAAATATATTATCGGATCAAATAGAATTTTCGTTCATTATTTTATTTTTAGGTGTGGATCAATCTCCTATATATGGATGAGTTAATCAAAGTTTATTCTTTGTATTGAAGGATCAGATTATATAATAGTTGATAACATGAAACAGAACTTCCAATCAGAACAATCATGATGCCTCGTTCCGAAAGAATAAGTCAGATCAAGATTTATATAGGAATTTTAGTGTATACAAAAAAGCTTCGAAATAATCCTGATGCGTCCAAATGGTGTCAACCTAGATCATTGGGGACTTCTGCAGATATTGTGAGGGCATACAAACGGACAAGTATATATATATATATATATATATATATATATATATATATATATATATATATATACGGAAAAGTATATATATATATATATATATATATATATATATATATATATATATATATATATATATATATATATACGGAAAAGTATATATATATATATATATATATATATATATATATATATATATATATATATATATATATATATATATATTCCAACTTTATTGGCAGAGGTAAATAAAGCTGCTTCTAATCGCTCATGTATATGATTCCTGTTGCACATGAATCTGACAGAAATATCCGAATACGTTCATTCAAAATTGTTTCCGTGCAGGGTCATCTTGGGAATTTCAATTCCCCGGGGAAAGCAATGTATTGGAGTCCCTAACACCAGTGACTGCAAAACATCAAAATCAAATTTTCATTTTTGAAATCCAATGTCGGGGTCCCTAAAATCGTAGGGTCTGAACTATCCTGTGTGTCCATGCGATAAGAAGGTCCAGCTTTTGAGATTGTCATCAATGCTTGTTGCTTCACATTGTCTTCCCAGATCTGCATTCACTTGATCACTTCAAGAAGAGATGAACATGAACAAGAAATATGATATGTATTTATTTAAAAATTAGCTGTTAATATTTCGTCGTCACGGTCGGCTATTCTAACAAAACCGTCAAAAGATGATCAAAAGACTATTAAAACTATAAAGCACACATTGTGCAAGTATCCGCCATTGTCAGGGGGGGAGTAATTGCGCCTGGATCCATCCTAAATTCAATTCAGTCTTTCCGTAGACTACTGTCAATCCTCCCGTAAAATATCGAAATTCATTGAGAACTTTTGGGGATAACGCGTGAACAGACATGAAATTTTTGGCGATATCATGTGATTTGGACATATAATAACGACATAGCAGGGGTAATTGTGCATGGATCCGTTCAAAAATTGAATCGATTCTTTAGAGGCCTATTTTAGAACCCTCCACTGAATTTTATAAAAATTCATTGAGGACCCCTGAAGATATCGCGTGGGTACTCATGAGAGTATCATCATCATCATCAGTCTTTTAACGTCCGTCGTTGGACATAGACCTTCCCCAGGATTCGCCACAATTCCCTATCATGGGCAACGCGGAGCCAGTATTTCCTGAATTTGTCAAGTTCATCTCTCCACCTTGTGTGCAGTCGGCCTCAGTTTCTTATGTGGTCTCTGGGTATTCATGCTGTGAGACGTGATGTCCATTGGCTCTCAATCAGGAAAAAAAATCCTGGATCAGCCCGAAAATTTTGCCACCTCTGTCTCACTTCATTGCCCACCCTTCCACAAAAATGTAATTGAAGTTTATCCAATACTTCTGGAGACCCCGTATGGATAGACGAACGAACAAACGTGACTGAATACATTGTACTTTTGAACTTCGTTGACAGAGATTAAATAAATTCCATTTATGTCTCGATGTAAGCGCAGATAACATTACTGACATTCCTTTCCAGTGTAGAACAGGGTGTTTGAAAACGGATGCAACTTTTTGAAAACTTATATTCAAGCTAATTCAAATCTAAAAAAAACTATTTTTAAAGACACATATTACAAAGAGATTACAAAAAGATGCTAATTACACATACATTTTAACTTCTAATATCAGTAGATTTTGAAAGAGATTTCCTTTAACCTGGATGCAGTTTCGTACACGTTTAATTACATAAACGTCTCATTACATTGAAAAACGACATAGATGACACAAACTAAGAGATAGATGCTCGATGAAGGTAGTTCATGGTGCAATAATATCAATTGCTAAATACTGTTGTCTCTGAGTACAGTGTGGCCACATGATTAATGTTATAGCATGAAAATTGCTTGCACGTTAATTATACCCTCTTATCCTTTGGGTTGCGTATTTCATGAAATGCTTTTCATATTTTGTTATAACATATCTGCTTTCATGACTTTGTGGATGATATTTTTCTTTTGTTCCTTTTAGCAATCAATAAGATAATTACCTCTCTGTAAGCTTAAATTCTATGGTAATTTTTATGATTCAGATTATGTTTTTCTTTCTCTATTAGATATCGTCAACCAAAACTGTCGACATTGATTTTTCTTAAATTGGTCTGTCTGGCTGGCTATCTATGTATCACGCATGATGGCAGCACTGATAGAGCTAGATGGCTAAAAAGACACTGGTCCTCTTGACGGTTTCTTTTGAGTGACTAATCAGACCTATTCCCTAAAAATACCGAAAAATCTTGAATTCTGGTCACCCACGAAATTTAGATACAAATAGTTCTAGAAAGATTCCCCATTCCAAAATGATTTTGAATATTTAGAATAGTGAGTTTCGGTTGATTAATGTTGATTTCATTGACTTTTGGATTTATGAGCACTGCACAAGCGCATTTTCAGCACAGCTCATCCACATTTCATCATTAAATCACGAAAATCTTAGCAGGCTCAAGAGCTGTGGTCTGGACACAAAACTGTTAGCATGATCATCATTTGAAGGAGAGATCCAGGGAAATATCCCTTTGCTCAAAGATATTTTGGACAATTACCTAGGTTTGGGGCATGGTCCTATTGTTTTTCTCATCATAGCCTTAAAGTCCCCACAATTGCATCCCCCACAAAAAATGGATAGACTTTGCTCCTGCGTAACTGCTAAAAAAAGATTGGCTACGCCCGCTTTGCGTAAAGCCAGACTTCTTTAGTGATGAGATTAAAATGAGTTGAAAATTAAGTTAAAAATAAAATAAAATATGGCAAAACATTGAAATTTACTTCGGATATGTATGTAAAATAATCTGGTTGCACAGCGAGTAATTCTTTCTCTCCTTCTATTAGATAGATAGATAAATGGATAGATAGATAAATATCATTCATTTTAAATCAATGAGACAAGAGGAGAGCGCTCGATCTCAACAGGACGTGGTGTCCCTCTAGCCCTGGTAGTTATGAATAGCTTTGGTATGCGAAGTCGACTGGTAACTGTTCAGTGTTGTTGGTGCTGAGGAATGCAGTTGCAATAGCACTAAAACTGATAGGGGTGGCAGTGTACAGCGCACAAATATATCAAACCCATTCTCGTCTACATCCACCCGTCCAACAAAGAGAAGTTTCGGCTGAATGCGCTCTTGAACAGTTAGTATTCTAATCTGTAGATTAGTTAGAGCTGGGAACTTGGGGCGTAAATGTCTGAAACGTCAAGTTTCAAGTCTGAGGCACTTTAATCTGTTCGCGTAGCCCACAGTTTACGTGGGAACCTTGACAATCTACTCTAATTATGAACAGCTTGAATTTCTTGGTTCGCCGGTTGTAACTCAGAGAGCACATACCTCTGCCAATGCCTTTGTCAAGGAGAGTAATTGTGCATGAATCTGCCCCAAAATTTAATCAGTTCTTCCTCCCATCCACAAAAATATAATTGGATTTCATTGTGAACTTTCGTAGATATCGTGTGGACAGACATGAGGTTTTGGCGATATTATATGATTTGGACATGTAATTTCGACGTAGGGAGGTAATTGTGGTTGGATCCGCTCATAACTGTCCGCCCTTCCACGAAATGACATTGAAATTCATTGAGAACTTTTGGAGATTTTTGTGGACAGAAAAATATTTCTCAATAAAAAAATATCTATCTAACCATATAATGAACTTATATCCAAATTTTCTGTTTATTTGTTAGTTGCGGAAACATCCCATTGGCTAATTTATCTTTCTACTATGACATAACACTTACGTCATAGATTATGTCATCGAAACTCTTGAGACTCAGAACATCTGATCACACATTAAAATAGCTTGAGCTGATCTGAGATTTTTAAAAAAATTTAAATTAGCTTACTTGAACTTCTAGAAAAAGAAATTAACCAATAGCTCTAGGCTCATTAGTGCTGACCCAAACATAAATAACCCAGTCATTTTATACGTGTATACTCTAGTACTTATATAATGAAGCGCGTGATTTTCTTGGTTTACTCTCTGTAACACTTGATTCTCTCACTCAAGGATAAAAGTACTTCCTTCGAACTATTTGAAACTACGGACCCTTCAACTGGAACAAATTTGCTACATTTTTTTTCTTCGAAAATAGTTTCATAGAAATTCAAATATGTCCGTGAATTTTTAGCGATCATAATAATGATCCGATCTCTGTTCGTAAGTATGTTATTGCATCACACACAAATAAAAAACGGAATTTTGTTACCGCTACACCGCTAAAATATTCTACCTCGAAGAATAGAGCTATTTTCAGTCTGATTCGAAACTTTTTAATGATATTGTAGGGTCTGCGTTCGCGCTCACTGCTTTGTTCCTGATCCAGGTTTGGATAACATGTCAGCTTGTGATATTAAGTCATCTTTTTTAAAATCAAGTGCACCTTATCGAGGTAAAAAAGGAAATACATGGACTGGTGATGGTGCAAAAAAACGTGGGGAAATGTTAGGAAGGTGAGATAAGAAGGGTCGAATGACAAAAGAGCGTGACGTCTCCAGAATTAGCCGGGTAAGCTCAACAAAGAGGAGAGAAGAAAAGGCAGATTGCTCTTCAGAATAAAGGAAAAAGACAATGAAGAAGAGAGGGAGAAGAGACAGATCAGGGGAGGACTGAACATCTCCAGAATGAGCGGAAACACAAAATCTATGAATAGGAAGTGACCTCACTTCTGAAGTCGGCTTGTAAGCGAGACAATATAAAGGTATTTCTTTCCTCAACTTCGAAGATCGACGTGTGGTCAACAAATATATTATGAGAGATACGGGTAAAACTGAATTTTGAAAAAATAAAAACATGGGAAACAATGCAACTAATGTGCTACATTATATATATACCGACAAATAAGCGAAGTAATGCGGAAAGGAAAAGAAAAGACACTTGTCAAATCTTGATTTTATGAAAAGAGCTTCGTAACATAAGAAAACGCTTGATCACTGGACAACACCTCAAATCTCACATTCAAATTCACGGTTAAGAATTTCTATTTTTGTCTTTTACACAGATGATGTTGTTCAACTTTGGTATCTGTTACATCCAGGATATTTAGTGGAATGGAATTTGATTGTCGACAAGAATTCTCTGTACTTGGTGTACATTCATACATTGGGTTAATTATCCGGGTATTAGTTTGACTTCGTTTACCCGTTTCACGTTGTAATTTGTGGGTTGTCTCAAAAGTGCCTGTACATTTTCTTTTTCATTTTTATTTTCTGGTTTCTGTCCAATTTCGATGTAATTGGTATCAATCGATTGCTCAATCTCTGAGATACTTTCTGATACTTAAGCTTAGCAACTATCTTCATTATTATGGCAAAGGCACGAACGTTAGAACTGAGGTGCAAAATCGTAGCTTGGCAAGGATTTTAGCTTGCGATTTGTTTTTAAGGGGTTAATTCAAGAGCAAGGTTTATGCAACAAGATGAAGAGACCTTTACGAACTCGATGCCAGAATCAGAGAATGTGTAAACACTCCACTCGAAATGCTTGCTAATGTCAAGAAAGCCTGGGTCAATTGCTGGCTTGGCTAAAGTGTTATGATTAAGTTATAGTCCTGTAAAAATGTAACTTGACCTCTCACAAATTGCAACAAAAATCTCAACCAGTTTTGTGTCCTCAATATGATCTGAGTGAGAGAATAAAAGCAGGTGATTCTCGATTATGCTATCACTTTCAGAAATCATGCAATTAATCGACAGATCAATCTGATTCAAAAGGATGTAATGATGTTTGTACAGTAGAAAATAAATGACTGAGAAAGATCCCAAACAAGCGTATCATATCGAGGGTGGTTTTAAATTCATTAATCCTGATGTAGTAGAGAAAAAAAAGGAAAAAGAAAAAAGTCTCAACGCCAAATCAACGTACAATCAATATTTTCATTGATTTCCTTCACGAAATCCAATCCAGATTTAAACGAGTTGAGGAGGTTTCTTAACATTTGTTGTTCATATTTTAATTCTGCAAAACCTTTGCCAGTTACTAGCATTAAATGCTGTTGAGAATGCTGTAGTTAATGTCCAAAAAGACATTTTCAATACATTCCTTCATGATAGCTAGAACATTTTCGGTATGATTGAGGTCAAATGAGTTCCCCAGACATTAGCACTATTCATCTTTTCCTTGTTCAGAAAATGAGTTAACCATCAAACTCCACAAAAATGAGCTGCACATTTATGTTTGTACGCAGCTTACACGGTGTGCACCATTCGGATAAAAAAAAATGTGATGATCTCGTGTACGATTGTCAGTACCGTTAAGTTTCATCAAGAATTATTACGTGTTATGGAACGGCGTATCCAATTGCGAAAGAGTCAGTTTTATCATCAGACTAGTCAATCCCCGTGTAAGAATTCACAGATTAATTTGAACTTCTATGAGAAAATCTTTTGATAAAAAAAATACTAAATTCCTTCCAGTGGGAGTATCCATAATTTCAAATGGTTTATGGGGTATTTCTATCGGCGAAATTGTTACCTATAAGCAGAACAGTCCAGTGGTACGGACTGGGAACAAAAATATAACACTGTTCATTATATGAATGGAATAACATACATTGGTTTCGAACCATCAATAATGATCGAAACCATTAACAACTGGCAGCTAGATTAAGTTGCTGGTCATTACTATACCACGTACGTCCTGACCCGTATTTTTTTCATATGATATATTGACATAGCAGAGTTTGATTTCAAACCATCAATAGTGGTAGATCCAGTGAGGATCACATTTACTAACAACGACCAGCAATATTAGGTTACTTATCATTGCTATACGACGGGCGCCCTGATCCATTTTTCACATATGATCTACTCGTTAAGTCCTGTGAAAAATTCACGGGTGTATTGGGATTTCTGTTCAATGTTTCTTTCGCAGGAAAACACTGGATTCACTCACCTGGAATAGTTCATATTTCCAAATGGCGGGTAGGTGGTTATGAGCTAAATTGTTACCTTTTGTGGAAGGGTCTAGTGTTACAGAGAGAGAGAGAGAGAGAGAGAGAGAGAGAGAGAGAGAGAGAGAGAGAGAGCGCACGCACGCACGCACGCACGCACCAAGGAAGAAACACTGTTCATTATATAAGCATATACCTCTTATCATCACAGACAGCACTATTCTGATTTTTACCGATTGGCCATCTATTATCGCTTGTGGTTGGCTAAGTTGGATCATTTTACGTGTTATATTGACTGCGATATACACGGATATAACAACAAACAACTGATGATAAACATTCTTTTCTCGCTCCACGTCACGGTAAATGACTGGAGGTAATATGAGTGAATACTAGCAGATATAGAACCTGAAAGCTCATAGCTGGAGTGCCCGTCGAAAGAAGACGGCGATGTATCATTTGGTCTAGACAACGTAAATAGAATAAACCAAGAATAGATTCCTGCTGCAGCACCATTTTCTTTAATTGTTCCTTTTATTTACGTTGTCTGGCCCTAATGATACATCATCTTGTAATAACGGGCGATCATTTCAAACAGAGTGTCAATATAGCAAAACGCAATCTATAATCATATAAATATTTGCAATTATATATATATATATATATATATATATATATATATATATATATATACACACACACACACATATATACATTTGCACACACATATATGTATATATATATATATATATATATATATTTGAATATACGTATATATTTATATAGGTATATATAATCAGCTATATACACATGTATCTATACATACATGTGTATATATAAATCTATAATCATTCTGTCGGATCATATCTCCCTTTCGTAGTAATATATATATATATATATATATATGTTTATACACATGTAAATATTATACATATATATAATTATGTACATAATATATATGTATGATTTTATATGCATATATATATATATATATATTCGATGAATCTGTCCTCTTTATGTCCTTCGTTTACCACATCACCATACATTATTCTCGAGAGTTTTCTCACAAACGCTTTTTTTTACCACTGGGAGGCGTCACTATTAAGTAACTTCTTCCGGTTCCGTTGGAGTGCTCTCTAGACACTTCTAGCATGACTGTGGCACAAGTCACCATCAATTTTTGTTTGCACATCATCGTGCCTCTAAAAATCATGAAACATTTCTTAATTTGGATGCACTTTAGTTTTGAGAAAACAGCTGTTCTCCCACTCGTCTCTTAACGAGAAGATCACAAACACACACGTGCGCTCACACATACAAAGAGGGCTGACTCAAGGTAACAGCAACATGACCAAGTCACACAGGGTACCCAATACTAGAGGATGCCTGTCATGTGTCTGAGATTGTAGGCGTTGTCAGTAATGTAAACGGGCACTCACCTCGTTTCATTAATAAATCTGTTAAATACATCAAATGATGATCTGAAAAGCTGATGTTGTATCGGGACTATTTTGTTAATATCTGATCATCGCAATCTTTTATCTTTTTTTATATATATATTTCTCTAACAGTAAAACTTTAATGTAATGCTAGCCCAACGCCCAAGTTTGATATGGAATTGTTCAGATAAGGAAGGAATACGCTTATATTAGCCTCAAAAACGTCTCTGAAATTGGTTAAATTTTAGAAAATTCCCCAGGTAAGAAAAGACCCCATCTTTAGTGCAGACGACTCTATCTTCCCTATAGTATTATAAGCAGTCATTGTTAAGTTGTGAATGGTTTGTCATTCATTTCGTATTGACTGCCTTTTGCGTTATTTGACTACATTATTAAAGAATGACGAACCTAAATTACTCCGTGATGAATAAATCGAGAAGAAAGAATATGAAATATTAAATAGGATCAAATAACAAAGGATTTGTTTGTTTGTACTTACTCTGGTTACGAAGCATAAATATTGTGTTGTTGACAAAATAGTTGACGGTGAAGTCATCTCAGTTTGTATTATGGCACCTCGACCTTATCGTTTATTCCAGTGACTTGTCACAGAGCCACATTAACCGAATTTCTATTTTATTTAAGTTTATAGCCTTGTATTACTGATTCAATCAGCCTATACAGCAAAGGGCTGCCCAGGGGCGGGTCCAGAATTCTGTGTTAAAAGGTTCAAATGATTTTGAGCAGGATTGAGTCAAAATTGAAAAAATATATTTTTACGAATGAATACATGAAAAATCAAACAAATTTCAAACATCAAAACCGAAAAAGTAACATGTGATATAGGACTTTTCGCTTACATTGGACAAGTAGCTTTTTAGTTCCAGAATTTACAACAAAATAATAAAACAAAAAATATGTATTCTTATCTGTTTTCCTGTACGCTTGGTCTGATGATGAAATTCAACTTATTCGATTAATTTGGTAATGAAACTACTTAATTAAACCCAAAGACCATACAGATCTGGTCTTGTGTGGCAAAAAAAGATTAGTTAGTTCGTACTTACTCTGGTTACGAAGCATAAATATTGTGTTGTAGACAAAATAGTTGTCAGCGAAATCATCTCACGTTTGCATTATGACCCCCAGAACCCATCTTTTATTCCAATGACTTGTTACGGAGCCACATTAACTGCATTACAATTTCATTTAAATTTTCATTCAGAAAATTGATCAAAGAAATTTGCCTCTGAAACCAATTAACAAAAAAATTGTTATAACAAGACGGGAGACATCTTACTTATTAGATGAAAAACATTTTTTTTTGTTTGAAGATTATTTTATGATTGTTTGGTATTATTTCAGTTTTTTTTGTGTGTGTGTGAAATTCCTTTATCGAGATGTTTTTTTTTAAATGTTCAATTGTGCATTAGCCGATTGGGGGGGGGTCTTCTTCCCCTCGTGGAAGTCAGCGGAGTTTTGTAGATGTCTTTCGTCACGCAAGTCTGAACCACTTATTTTAGAAGAAAAACAAAATGATTTTTTTGATTTTAAGACTACTCTTATGATTACTTGGTATCATTTGTTTTTAATTAGTGTAATTCTTTTATCGAGATATCCTTTGAAATGTTGAATTGTGCATTACCCGAGAAGGTGGGGGGATCTTCTCCCCTCCGAGGAACTTTGCGAGGTTGCTAGATATCTGTTGTCACGTAAGACTGAATTTGTATACTCTTCGGACCAAATTAGGTATCTTCAGTACCAGAATAAATAGATAACTTGAAATATATCATTGTGTGTGTGTGTGTGTGTGTGTGTGTTTGATGAATTTCTTTGGTTTGTCCCTCAGTGCATGACATATTCATAATGCATCAATGAGAAAGCTGAGTTTAACGGTATGCAACATTCAAAAACGTATAACATTTTCAGTTTTTAGCCTGGTGTTCATAATGACTAGAATTAAGACAAAAAGTGCTCAATCACACACATTTGGACAACGCTTACGTTCATTACATTCAGACTCACGTTTTGAAGTGTTAACCATACAAATTAATCGGAAAAACGTGTCGTCTTTCATAAAAACATACATCAATGAAAGATTGCTGCTTGAATACATATTATGTATATATATATATATATATATATATATATATATATATATATATATATATATATATATATATATATATAAAATGGATTTATATGATCGGGCAGAAATATTACAAATTGTGTTATATCATATAGAAATTTTTATTCGAAATGATCTCCCGTCATTACACGGTATCACTTGGCCTAGACAACGTCAATGAAATAAACAGTTAATGAGAGTGGGGCTACTGCAGGCATCGAACCAGTGACCGATATATGCATTTATGAATACATTATATTATTTGAAACTCAATTTAAAATGACCTCCCGAGATTTCCCAAAGAATGGGTATCGTTCCAGGCATGTTAGTTCCTATCTCAGTCTGACCATTATTTATCTGTCTGTCTGTCTATCTATCTGTCTGTCTGTCTATCTATCTGTCTGTCTGTCTATCTGTCTATCTATCCATCCCAGTCTTTTTTTATATGCCTGTTTTCATTAACTAATCCTATGCTATTCGTAGCAACTCAATAATTAGATGTGCCTAAATTTTTTCATTCTTTTTCAGAACTTCATCCGAGCTCAAGACAAAGTGCTTCTCTCACAGCTGCAACAATGTCAAGATAACATAGAACGTCTCAAGAGACAACGACAACAGGCAGCCGAACAACACGACCTGCAAAGTCTCGACGACGACTTGTATTGGGAAGACTGGGAGATCTCAGGTAACATCTTTTATAAACATCCTATTGATGAACGAATGATGCAAGGTTGCCATTGGTCTTTTGTCACACAGGACCAGCTTTGTATGGTCTTGGGGACAAATTGAATAGTTTTAGTACCAAAATAATAGAAAAATGAAATTTCATCATAAGGATAAGCTTTCAGAAAAATTGATTAAAATACATACTTTTAATCTATTATTCATGTGTATTTATGCCGTATATCATTTGGGTGAAAGAGGTTATTATTATCTTTTGTAAATTTTACTTCAGAACTAAACCTTTATTTTCGGAACCAAATAGCTGTGTTTAGTACTAAATTTTCTCAAGTTAGGTCTTGAAAAAATTTTTAAGTTTTAAGCCATGGAATAGATATCGTCTTTAATTTTGAGAAAAGTTTTTCAGACAGTTGAACTCGTTCTTTCCGTTATTTTTTTGTCCCCACAACGCTTTGGCCGGTCCATTCTCTAGATGTACTATCGTCATGTAAAGGGGTAAATTTCAAATTGGTGTGGCTTTCGTCACTCAACAAGGACAAGAGTTGAAAACATTGGCCCCCGTTTTTTTTTTGTTTTTTGTCTGTTTTTTTTACCAGGTACTACAAGAAAAATCCCTCTCTTTATATATGGATTGAATGCCGTAGAATAGATAGGTCCAAGCATTGTGGGAGTAACAAAACAAGAAGAAGATTTAGCTCAATTGTCCATGGAATAGATGTCTAGCATATTGAGTAGTTTAAGTACTCATAAAAGCCAGGCGGTATTTATCCAGATACGCAAATGGAATAGAATGCAATACAAAGTCTCTTGAATCACGTACACACCTAAAACTGTCCGCTGAACTCTCGTATTGACATTAAACATAAGTGAAAATCCTGACTTTCCTTCTAATGCAGTAGGCAGGTGATGTCTGGAGAACGGATTAATGGTATCGAGGTTAAACCAGGGAGGCGAAATGGAAAGAAATGATTTAGGAGAAACTAATGGATATTACGAGATTTTCATTTGTTTCGTAAATGTTGAAGTACAGAAATGTCATATAAGGCATAATATACAACTGACAATATTCGCGTGATACCAGGGCTAATCTACCTAAAAGGAATGTAAATTGTTGATAAAACCTCTAATAATTACTATTAACTATTTACCCCTTTTCAAAAAATATACTTGGATTTCCATTGAATTAGATTTCCTTTTTTCAGAAATGAAACTATATATATATATATATATATATATATATATATATATATATATATATATATATATATATATATATATATATATATGTGTGTGTGTGTGTGTGTGTGTGTGTTGATTTAACAACCTAACTAACACCTTACTCCAACCCATGAGATAATCACCATTCCTGCAAAATACCCAAACAGCTCACAACCATAAGCCAGAGGGCTGAGATACACATAAAAAAACAAATATATTTTTCATAACTACCCCAAGGAATGGAAAATTATAAATATATTAAGATAATAAAATTAATCAACGATTGAATCAATTTTTTTTTAATAGAAGATCAAAACTAACTGATTCTATAATAATGTGAGAACCTTTAATCACTGGTGCATTTCTTAATGATAAAACTTTAATTATATTAAATAATTCTTTGCACGAACGAAGGTAAAACCGTGAAGGTCCACTAGAGTAGCCGCCCTCTGCGACCCTTAGTGGCTAAAAATGGCTAGATTTGTCGATTCTTCATTTCCAGCTACTTTCAGCTCACTGTATAGCTAAAAACGTTAAGTACGCTTCGAAATACTGAACGTGGATGTTTGAATTGAATATTCATAAAACTATTATTTAAGAAACTCTTAACGTTCCAGGTCTTTGATTTTCATATTCATAAATATATTATGTAAAGAATATTGAGTATGTTCGAAAACATACGATGCCTCCCGCCATCTTCATAAAATCAAAAGATATATTTTTAGAAATCAAAAATTTAAACATTAGTCAGCCTCCGTATGATTTTAAGTGTGTACTGATTGATTAATACACTTGAAAAAAATCATACAAAGGCTCCAGTGAATTATGAAAATAAAAGTATAATTAGTATGATCTTTGAATAATATTTTTCTATTAAAAAAATTAAACATCGTATAATTTTTAGAATGAACGTAACACTCAATGACACAATAATGAAAATGGATAACAAAATGGATAATAAATTCGTTTTATCTACTTTTTTACCTTTATTTCTAATGAACAAAACGATTACCTGTATTGATATGATATCAATGCTATCATAAGACTAAGGAGGAGCATTATTAGTATATTATTTTAAATTCAAAATTCCAATCATCCCAGGAGCCATCGTATGATTTTCCGAGCGAAGTAAGAAGAGAGAAGCAACGAACAACCCACCCGGTACAACTATATATATATATATATATATATATATATATATATATATATATATATATATATATATATATATATATATATATATATATATATATTATCATTACGAAATGGACATAATCCGACGGAATATTTATGAATGCATTATATCATTTGAAACTTTATTTGAAATGACTTCCCATTATTATACGGAGATTGAGTCACTTGGTCGAGACAACGTAAATAGAATAAGCGATTAAAGAAAATTGGATTATTACTGGAATCAAACCTTCGAAATCGAAAGATAGCTGCTTCAAATTTGAGTCTCTCTTCCCTCTGAGCTAAACAGCCCGATGGAAAGGTGAATGCCCAATTAACCACTTTATCTCCACTTTCTCATCCATTCACTGTCCACGTCTACAATGTTGTTTCTCGACGCAGACAGTTACATTATTAAGAAATTATGCTGGGCCTCACATGGAGAGACCACAAGACAGCACAGTACATTAGCGAAAAGACAAGAGTCAGGGACATCATAGAATCCATTACAAATTTCAAATGGCGGTGGGCTGGCCATATTGCAAGAATGGCGGACAACCGATGGACATCACAACTCACGACATGGATCCCCTAAGATCACATGCGCAAACGAAGCCGGCAGAATATTAGATGGAGAGACGAGCGAGACAAGTTTAGAAAGTACTGGCTCCGCGACGCCTATGATAAAGAAGTGTGGCAAATCCTGGGGAGGGTCTATGTTTAACGACATAGTTGAAAGACTGATGAAGATGATGATGATGATGATGATGATGATGATGATGATATAACCCGATAGAATATTTATGAATGCATTATCATATTTTAAACTCTATTTGAAATGACCTACCGTTATTACACGGAGAATGAGTCGCTTGTATATTCTTTTACTTTAAGGCTGAATAGTTCACTACTTCAAAGCTGTTAATAGTAAAAATAAATGTATCTCTTTAGTTGGGGAATGTGAGTCCGATTCTCACCGGAAGCTTGCTCTTTATTTCCAATCGTTGCTGTAGAAATGACGGCCGAGTTATAAATCGTAATAATAAGAATTAAAAATGAAGATGAAGGTTAAATAGAGTAAAAGGAGAAATAGAAATAGTGCCTCTTCTGACATATTTGTTCGAATCAGTTCTTAATAAACCATTGTTTAATATTTTTTTTTTTGTATTTTCAGAATTTGACATGGAAGACAAGAAGAACTATGGTCGTCAGAGTTTGAATTCTAAAAGATTTGCTCACAGCAACCCTGAACTAAGCAAGTCGCTTCTCGCCACGTACAACGGGAAATGCCCGAGTATAAAAAAAGACTTAGAAATCCAAGTATGAAAGCGATTGATGGGATTATGAAACATGTAATTATATGGAAAAGAAACACAAAATGGATTTTAAAAAAGATATAAATTGATTGTGAGAAAGAGAAAGAAAGAAAGAAAGTGAGAGAGAGAGAGAGAGAGAGAGAAAGAAAAAGAGAGAAGTAGAGATTGAGAGGAGTATTGATTGTGTGATTCATGAGTGAATGATGTTCGGATTTCTTCACCGTTATCTTTTGTCACGCAGCGTTTCGACCGACTCTTTTCCACGCCATTACCAGTCGATAAGGCGTAACGCAATTCTTACCCGGTGTACTGGACGCCTACTCTCTATGGTACACAGGAGAATTTCTGGTCATGCACCAGCGACCTTCTATTCATAACTGGTTGATTATGATATAAATTTTAAAAAAGGAAAAAAAAAAAAGGAAAAATATTTTAAATCTTGAATTACATCCTCTAAAGACGGATAAATCATTTGATTTTGGCCCTTGCTAAAGGCATGAATCCATCTTTCCCAATGGGCTGCGTCTGGGATTATTCCCTACTTCTGGTACTGTGTAACCCAATATAACAGTATGGATCATGATTCAAATTAGTCGAACAAAATTGCTCTTGTTGAGATTGGTTGAGATTCTTTGACCGGAAGAGAGGAGAAAAAATATGTGAATAATCAGTTCATCAAAAATCAATACATCTCTGATTGGAAATCAGCTTTATTCATTGAAAGTAAATAAACGTTCTTAACCCAGTATGGTTGTTTAATTCAGGGGTCGGCAAACTACGGCCTGCAGGCCGAGTCTCAACCGCGACCTCCTTTCATACGGCCCGCCGACTTCATTGAATTTGACATTGCATATAAAATTCTTTGTTTTCCTTCTATCTTTGATGAGCAAACAAATAAAATTCAGTATCGAAAAAAGAGCAAAACTTTCATTGTTGAAGTGACCCTCAAACGAATCATTGTTCACTGCTAAAGATGTTTCAACACTACGCATTTCTGCTTTTCTATCAATATACTCAGCTAAATTTGAACTACGATTTGACCATATTTTGTTCCCCAAAAAGAATTTAATAGTTCTCATTAATTCATGGTACATGGAAATTCAATGTAGGTATATATTCCTAAAATGAAAAAAAAAATCAAAGTAATATAAAGGAAACAAGCTGTTTCCATACCCTTGTCTGGTCAATGTTTCATTTTTCATTCGCCTTGGTCTGCAAGATATAAGAGGATCTCTAATCACCCCAAAGTTTGCCGACTCCTGATTTAATTGATGGAAAACGTTTAATCTTTAAATGCCAATATTGAAAAAACACGTAAGCAGTGATTTGTAGACTATCTTTGCAAGACGTTGTTAGTGAGTATAATTCTTACTGGGAACTCCAAGAATGTAGCATAGGGCCAAAGTTAGTCTAGTCACCAAATGTTTTTGGAGATGGCCCCAAAATAGGTGAAATAGATTAAGCATAAATTCTAATTATATTTTTACTTAGAAAAGTGCATAAAATCATTTTTGACCATTAAACGCCCGATAGACACAGGTGCGGTGCCATAGTCGATTGGGATTTTGCTTCATGAGGCCTGATACTGCTCTGTGAAGTCAATTCCACAGGGCAGAGGATTCGTCCTGAGACCAGTGCTTTTATGTCCTTGCGACAATAGTTGCGAGGACTAGGATAATTTTTGGTAATATCCTACCCTCACGTTCACGGTATACCCATATCAAACCTTGTGTCACAATCGGTTCTCATGGGGGTTCGAACATTTTAGGATAAAAATATTTTTGTGAAAAAAATTAAATTATTCAATTTGTAAGCGAATGTGCAGGAGGAAAAACTTATACACGAAAAAGTAAATTCTTTGAAAAAATACTGTATTTGCTGGTCTATACGATACATAATATACAGGAATATCAGGTGAACTAACGTGCACCAAGCTCCAAAGCTGTCTCTTTCAAGCTTCTGTAACGACCCCTTAGACATGATATCAGCGCATTGGACGCTGTAATTTTTGCATCTTTTTTTTTTTCAAATTTAAAAGTGCGTCTTATGTGCCAGCCAGTATGGTAATTAGAAATGTATAATCTGTATCCAATTGAAATTTCCTATTGATTATAGGAATGGTGATTTGGAAAACCAGCTAAAGAAACTAGTTACAGTGTCTTGGGTTCCTGAAAATATATTTATTTAACTCTTCTTTACCATTGCTTCTGGTAGTGGTCGGAAAATACACCGGCCAAAACGTTTTGAAAATTGGAGAAAAAAAAAATGGAAAAATTACGATAAAAACTTCAAAAGAGAACACTTTTCTTTAGCCACACCGTAAGATATATCGAATTAGTTGACGCAAACAATAAAGTACTCATATGTAATATCGAAATCATTTACCTGTTATAAAATTAACTTATTTCAATGATCTAAATCAATAAAAGAAATATTTATAATAAAAGTAGAGATAATCTGAGCGAATCGATAAGTATCGAACGAATTATAGTTTGGGATTGTAATGTGTGGAATGTTTGCTTTTTACATC
>OY735204.1:50763009-50800509 GCA_963457665.1 Thysanoteuthis rhombus | reverse complement strand
ATATGTATGCGTAGTCTCAAATCACACAGAAGTTTATATTGAGTATGTTTATCATCTTATATTTTAGTTCTATTATAATTAAACACACACACAGACGCACACTCCTACGAACGTACATACTCCTTCCCCATCCAAATTTATTCCTGAATATTATCTTTCATTATTCTTGTTCATTATTAGATGAAGTATACTAAACCATTTTTATTTTATACTACTATTTTCTCTCATCTTGAAATCTTCATTTGTTTTTTTCCTTAATTCAACTGAGGCCGTTGACTTACAGCCGAACTCGGTGAGAGTCGGACATGTATCCTTTTTTTGTTACAGGGTAGCCAGTTTGAACACACCAGCTGCTTCACCATCTAAGCTACGAGAACTTTCGATGGCTTTCAGAAAGTGCAATTTCCCTTTAAACACTGCTCTCTATCCAGATATCTCCGGTACCATGTTTGTATCAGTAAAACTGATCGCATCAGTGAGTTGAGTTGTGATAAGAGAAATTACTAACAAACTTAAGATGAAGGAAAATAATAGTTATAAAAGATAATTGATAATGTCATTCCTGGATCTCTTTTATAGATGAGTTCAAACTTCAATTCGGATAAGCGAATCTCTTTTGACCCCTTTTTGAAATTGTCAACACAACCTTTCGGCCGATATGTTCTTTAGTCGTCATCAAGTGTATAATCCAAGAAAAGAGGCCATCCTTTTTTCTCCGTGCAGAGAAACTGGGAAAACCTTTTCTCGTGCAAAAAATTGGGGTTATTTATACAACAACCTAAACGTTGCAGTGACGACGTAAAAAAAGAAGAGATTTGATCATGCAAATAAAAGTTTGAATGTTGATGACTCTTCACTGAGTTATAAACAATACATATATATGACTTACTCACTTTGGATTCTCAACTCTTAATCTCTCTAGTGACAAATGATTGACAAGCCACCCAAACGTTGCACAGAAGTTCGAATGGTAGTAAAGGCTTCTACTTCCGACACTGAACCAGAGATCCGCCAATTGACCTGATACCCAAATCAAAGCCTTTTTTTTAAAGAAATGTTTTTCATTAATCCCTTATACAGTTATTCACATTTTTATATTTGTGTTTGTCTATCTTTGTTGCTCATGTCTTGTCTTTTCATTCATTGAAAAACTTTGGTCTGTGATAATGCAAAAACTGTTACAATATTTATTCAGATTTGATCCATTTCCCCCAGGGCCTCAGGTTTAATCTCTGGGGTTATCTTAGTTCAATATAATTTTCTAATAATTATACAAGTTCATCTGAAATTCGTGTATTTAAAAACTACATTTTAATGATATCTTAAGACTAATTTTTGTTAGATTTTTTAAAATGAAGAATTACGATTATTATACATTGATTTACTTGTGTCCAGTGTCCTCATCTTGATTGTTTTAGTCACTGCGTTTGGACTGTTGTATCCTCCGGTTTTCTTTGAGTGTCTGTCGTAGTCTGTAGCCTTCTGTGAATTTCTGATCGAACCGTTTATTCATTCCTTGAGTGACGATTAATTTCCTCAATTTAAGGACTCTCTTCAGTATTCTAACTGATTTCAGAGGAGCTGTCGTCATGGTGATATCGATCCTTCCCTAGGTTCCGACATCTTTGCTAGGTTCTTCTGGACTCAAAACGTCGATCACTATTGGTCACCATGTACCACAATCTTTTCAGTTCTCTGACAAGAACTCTCTATATATCTTATATCTTTTTCAGCTTCGCCCTTTGGTCTACCTAGCAAGTGGGTTTGAGAAACTGAATGTCAGGGGAGAAACGTGGCTCTCAAGATAATGAGGGGAGTTCTGGGATTCGAGGAGACTAGCTGTCACTTGGTCTCCAGTAAAAGACACCTGTCACCAATGGTGTGAAAACTTTACGAGTACAAATACTAATCTGCTAGAATGCTGAAGAGAATGTTAGAGTATGGCCGAGGCTTGCTATCACTTAATCTTTGAATAGATACATTTAGATGCAATTGATGTAAAATCTACCGAGTATAACAACAACAACAACAACAACAACCCCGACGCTGCTGAGGTCTGTAAGGATATTGCGAAAGGCCCTGGAATTGAGGAAACTTGCTGTCTCTCAATATCCAGCGATGACCACTAGACACCTGAAGTGAACATGTATATTCATGAAATAATAATAATAATAATGATGATAATAATGATGATATGACGGCAGTGTCAATAGGAGTCGGAACTCCCGTAACAGTCCCCACGAACCTTGCAAAAAGTTTGGAGGAGCCCGGGGAAAACTGAGACTATTCAGACGACAGCACAGCTGAAGTCAGCTAGAATACTGAAGAGATCCCGGAGTATTGAGGAGACGTGTTGTCACTTGATATCCAGTGAAAGCCACCAGTTGCTGCTGGTCTAAAAACTTAACAAATAATAACAATAACAAGAAGAAGAAGAAGAAAAAGATACTAGAACCATCACTACCTCTACTACCATACGGTCTCTGTCCTTTCCTCTTTTCGATTAAACAATATCAACTGAACACGTAATTAAAAAATTCTTTCAAAGCAGGAATTCGTCCTCTTATAGCCGGCCTTTCAGTCCTTCAATATATTTCAGACTGTAATGGTCGACCTGCAAAACAAATGATAGCTTTGTTTGTTAAACTACACCTTCAACCTTATAATTTATCAATTGAAAAAATGTTCAAGTCATAGCTTTTGGAAAGAGACGAATAGGTTTCACTCAGGAAAACAAGTTGGAATGGTGCCATGGTCTCCCCTGTAATTATTTTGTCTCTTTGAGATGGTTAAATGTTATCGCCTGATTACCTTCTTTGTGAGATTAGAACCTACCTTGTCAATAGTGAATTGTATTTTTGATATCGCTCTTTTCGTCTAAGCAAACAGTCTTAGTAGCTTCAGGAGGAAATGGTCTTCCCAAGTCCTACTTCCATCTATCCTCTACCCACTCTTGACCACGCTGGAGGCTTCTATTGGAAAGAAATGCTCAGTACGTTTGGAGATCAGTATGGCTGCAGGAGGATGATTGCAGTATTCCCAAACGGTCACTCATCTAGGAACTGACTGGGCTGGACGTTGCTTAACTTCGGTGATCGTACGAGAACCGGCGTATCCAACTCGTTTTCGTCACAACACTATTCTTGATAGCTTTTCATTATTTTACTTACTCGTTTCTTCAGCAAAATACTTCCTACCCACTCACAAATTCATGTAAATACACGCACACGTAAACATATATATCTATATGTACAATACAAATTAGGAATACAATATAAAATCCAATGTGAGATGGGTTTATTCCATAAAGAGCTCGATACATTCAAGATTGAATATAAGATTGTTTTAAAGTAGAGCTTAAAATATAATGAAATGACTGGAGGATCAGATTGCCACTTTAAAGAATAACCCAATCACCATAATTATCTTAGACATGTGGAAATAGACCAAACTTGGAATCATCAAATTAAGAACAAAGGTCATATAAAAGGGAACCCTGATATTGGGAGACGGATTCAAGTGAGAATAAAATACTCTCAGGGAGGAAACGTACCATGAAGAACTGATAGATTAACATGGATAACGAAAATGCCTAAACCATACCCTCCTAATTTATGATTTATAACTACCATCAAGCACAGCATTTCCACGAAGTGAAAAAGAAAAACATAACAAGTAATGATCAATCACTGAACATATATATATATATATATATATATATAGATAGATAGATAGATAGATAGATAGATAGATAGATAGATGAGTAGAATAAAAGATGCTACCTCCTAGGAAAATAGACCCCACCAAAAATATTTCCTTAATAGGAATCTAAAATAAACCGAATCATTCACCTGAAGAAGCTCAAACCGAACAGAATCATAACCGTGTTTGTGTAGCGAATCCTTACTTCATATATAAATATATTAGCGGCGTAGTTAGAAGTCTCAGGACCCGGAGGCAAAGACAGAGGAAACTTGACGCCCCTTTACATCTGCCTGAGCTGGGGAGCAAATGCCCCCTCCCATCCGACTCCTGCCACGGCTTTGATATCTAAATAGTTACGTCTGGTATATTCATCGATCTAAAACAGGGGTATTCAAACTGTGTTCTGTGGAACCTCAGGTTTCTGCGCGAACTTTCTGAGGTGTTCTGCGAAACAGAGTGGCAGTGTCGCGATATACTTCAAAATTCTTCATTTAACAATCTATTCCTTCGTGGATTTTCCATTTGGGTTTATAAACATTCGGATAATTCCATAAACCAAGCCCAAATCCAATAATTACACACACACACACACACACACACACATATATATATATATATATATATATATATATATATATATGTGTGTGTGTGCGTGTGTGTATACATATATATGTGTGTGTGTGTGTGTATAGAAGTGAAATTTGTTTTTGAAGGGATTCCCAAGAAAAATTTATTCATTGAAAAGGGTTTCCCAAGTTGTTGAAGTTGGAAAACCGCTGATCATTAGTAATCGCTGAACTCCTGTCATAAGCTCATGCGAACAGTGAAGTATCAGTTACTTCCCTTGAACTAGCCAGAATTTTTCTATTTGTGCAATAAAAAAGTTTGATGAAAATCCTTTTACGACTGTCGGAGGCGTATCTAGTATTTTTAATAGACTTACGTCTGAGTCATACTTTCTTATCACTAGAAATCACAAAAGAGTAAAGTTAGAAAATTAATCATAGAACACGTTAATGAATGCCAGAGGTCAAACATTTAAAAGAGAATAAGACGGAAGACAACTATACTTGTATTGAACGAAAAACAAAATAATTAATCTTTGTTTTCAAGGTCAATTTATGATTACTTGGGATTTTTTATTAATAGAATCAATAGGATTTCTCCATGTTTTTAATTGTGTTTCGTCCTAGCAGGGTAAGTGGATCCCCTGGACCACCCTGAATCTGCACCTGGAATGTAGACCATTGACTTCTTAAGTTTTTTAGTGGTAATACTATCCCCTTTCTCCAGGTCTTTCTTCCATCATACGAGGCTTATGAGGCTGAGTTGACAGATTCGATCAGAATATAATAAGATAATCCAAACTCTATCTCCAAGACTTGCCTTATACAGGCATTGGAATGGCGTCAAAATAGGAGATCGAGCGAGTTTAGAGCAGAGCTTTAATAGCAGTCTTTTTATTCAGCGCTATTCCAATGCCTGCATTGTTACCCAATCTCTGAGATAAAGTTTGGATTATTTCCCCTTTTGGCCAAATCTTGCAACCGTTGTTATGCAATGATTCGTACTTGTTACGGTTCTATTATTCAAAAACGATCATCTATTTTTAAAAAATCATTTCGGTGTTTTCTCCAAATCTTCACCACTCTGCCATTTCAATTGCAGGTGTAATATATATTTATATATGTGTGCATGAGAAACTGAGTTTTAGATGCTATATAATTCGTATGTTTACAGTTTGTTCTTGGTTGGCTTCAGCGATACGCATTCATCAAGATTCAGTGTAAGGGAGATAACTCGACTTTGAGATTCCGATAAATGATTAATTTTCTGTTATACAAAATTACTAGAATATGATATTATGAACAATACAAAAGAGATGAAAAATAGAAGAAAAGAAAAAGAGGAAAAGAGCAATATTTGAACTTAATGATATGTATGAAATATGTTTATTGGGGCGAGGGGGAGACATGTCAAAAATCAAAATGCTTGCTCCAGGATATAAACTCAGGTATGAAAAACAGTATAACCACTCCTTAGTGATTTGAAAAGTATAAATTCAGGGTTTATATACCTGTAAATATTGAAATTACTGCATTCATTTCTCCTTAACTGTGACACAATTTTATATTTTGAAGAAAAAAAAAGGTTGAATCACTTTCTAACGAGAATTGAAAGACACGAAAAATAAAATGGACATCATTACGAAAAACATCTTATTCAAAATTTAAAATTTAAAAAAATATGTAGTATGAAACATACAATAATTGCTGTGCAAGTCTCGCTGAAGCTGATTTTCATTTCGTTTCATCTTTTTTTAAAAATTTTAGTAAAGGAAAATGGTGGCCTTTCCATTGTATAAAGTAATGCGCATGCTCAGTAAATGTTATTGTTGGGGTATTTTTTTATGACATTAACTAAAATGCCCTGATCTTTTCTCACACTTCCGTTTCCCTTTGAACCACGTTATTAACTGGATGGATTGTTTTTGCAACGTCGGGTCTCAAATAGTGTGAGAACAACAGCCAGGTAAAGTGTCAAGTAACCACACTTACACGACACTGCCTAGGTACAAATTAGTTCAACACGAGCCATGGGCACCTACTGTTGACTGATGGTTGGCAAGCTGGTCTCGCACATATTTTGCTCTTGTAGAGAATTCGATCCCCAATAGGTGCACCATTATTGTGAATGTGTGTCGGACTGAACTAAGCTTAATAAATGTCTAGCTTAGTATGAGGCATAAGTCTTACTGACATGGTACCTTTGTACGTGGAATGTTGTTTTTATTTATTCTTTTTATTTTTTCATTTGTAAATAATTTATGAGAATTTCAATGTGTTCATTGGTGCGTTTTGACAATTGGAAAAATAATTAAAAAATGACCTGTGACCAATATTTTCGTGCGTGTTTTTTTTTTTTTTTTCTTTTTCGTTACCTTTTTAATAAAATATACTTTGCTATTTTTACGGTCAATTTGCATTGGACACACTGATTTTCATGGGATAACTGAAGTTAAGCAACGTTGATTCTGGTCATTATTTATATTGGTGATTGTCTGGTGCCATAAGCAACCGGGGATCAATCCCCAGTCAGGTCATACTAAATATTTTAAATATGGTACTCAATGACGGACCAGGGATAGGATTAGCACTCACCCCTATCCGAAAGGATACTAGCAAAAAGATAAAGGGGCTTTTGGATCGTGACCGACTAGCCACCCATCCTGTTTATACTTAGATATTTGCTGAATGAGACTGAGTTCATGAAGCATTCAGAGAAGAAGGAATTCACCCGCAACAGCTTTCGAGATTACCTTGCTAAGCATTCACTGGTGTAAGGAATGCTCTCTCAACACGAAACACTTGTTATTACGGCACCTTTGGGGATTTAAGAGTTCTGTTATAACGAGTGGACTTATACAAAGTGTGTTAATATTGAGAAATCGAAAAGTACAGACAAAAATTACTTTTTATCACCCTTTCACAGTCTGACGCCCAATGAACGAGTAGCGGGTCTGTAAATGAAGTAAATGAACAAAAATGTGAATACGCCTTTTCCTAATACCGGCCAACTAAAGTTTCTGGACTTGGTGGACTATAATTAATTAATTCAAGACGCCAGTGATCACTTGCTTAGACTAATTCAACGAAGATCGTTAAACTCTTCAAGGAGCGGGTCATACCCAATAGACTATTTTGTCCTAGCTCATATTTTCACTGATTTTACTACCTTAAAGACAAATATTAATTTTGGACCATAATTTGAAAAAAAAAAAAGTTTCAAACTTTGGTAAAAGATAGCAATTTGAATATATCATTCGGACGTTTACGTAGATTATTTTTTAAGAAGAGTTTGTTTTTTTGTTTTGTTTTTTTTAAGCAAAATGGTGGGGGTACTTTTTGGAAAAAATGAAATCAACATCAAAATTATAGATAAAAAAAAACAACTGTTTTTTTTTAATTTAAAAAAAAGTACTTCAGGATGTATCTTGTCTTTACATTTCCATACAAAATGGCGCTTGTTTCATAAAAATCAGTTCATAAATAAGGGAGAACTTGGAAACATAGTTTTGAAAAACCGAGGTTAAAGTATGTTCAAAAGAATCTCTTATAATACATTTATTTATTCTACATTATACAAAAAAATTAGAATATTAATTTTTGTATAAAACATACAATATTTACATGATATGAATAACTTTTTAATAGAAGTATTACCTTTGCTGGTGTTTACAGGTATGTTATACCCTTATATATATGCGTGTGTACACAAACGATTCCAGGTATGATATATTCCTAAAATACCTCATTATTATATATCATTCGAAAGGAAATTGATTTTCCTATAAGATGAGGTAAAAAAGCAAAAATGTCAAAATTTGACCAAATTATGTTCGAGTTCTCCCCTTGAAGGTAAGATTTGCAGCATTACTAAGTGTATCTTCAGAAAAATGAATCCATTGTCTCAAACTACTAACCGTATACTGTATTCGTGTTGATATATTTTCGTGAGAGCTTCTACCGAAATTCATAAAATTCCTATTTTAAAGATATATAGAATGACCCTTGTATCAAGATAATTTAGTAGAGGTAATATTGGCACCCTACATATTCTACAAATTCTTTAAAAAGCGATTTTATGAAGTACACAAGAGAAATAACAAAGTATATAGATACTAGTTTGAGTCAATGGATTCAACTTTTGAAGTTACGCTTTGTAATACTGCAACACTTGCCTTCAAAAAGGGGAAATGTCACTGTGTACCGATTGAGAGATCAGCGACATTAAGCAAGTGACCACTGTCAATCGTTGCTAGCATAAACATTACAATACTACAGTTACATAAAGACCCTCGACTGGTTGCTTGAATAGATTTATCTTGATAAATGTTTCAAGTTCTCAAACTCCCAAAACATTTGGCGACCGATATTAAAACCCTCACATAAAGAGTTGTAAAATCGGACATTTTTCGAAAAGTATTTTTCTCAGTACTGGAATCAATACTACCAACCGAACAATGTTTACACTTAATGTTCATATTATAATCTATAAAATTGTATGTCTCGTGGGAATTTTAAAATCTATATAATGTTACAAATATATGCTCAGGTGGCCGATAAACGCTCCAGTTACGGTACTATAAATTTCTCACGACACAATACTATTAATTACTTATTCTACCAGAGGTGCCATCGTAACATATATTCATTGAACTTATAAACCTTGCGAGTTATAAAAGCAATAAGGTAAATATGCTGCTGTTGCTAGATTTCAAACAAGAAAAATGACCCAATGTTCAGCTACCAATATTTTTTGCAAAGAATTTTGTTTCTTTACTGATGTCTTCCTTGATTTAAAACTTGAGTAAATTTCTAAATTTAACGTTATATAGTTATACCTCTTCACGACAAAATATTTTCTTATTATATTAAGGGGGGGTCAATTTTTTCAGCTGTCGGGGAGGGTATGAAGCAAAAAAAGGTTAATAATCACTATACTAGACCCTTCTTCTCAAGACCAAGACTGACCTCACTTATTTCTTGATTGTACATTTTCGCACTGCAAAATTTGCAGTGTAGAGGGTTACAATTAAGAAGCTATTGATATGATATGATTCATACCACTCCTCAATTGTAGATTCGTGATTGTACTGCGTCAAATGCAACATTCATGTAGCAACTGATGAAGGACGAACTCACAAACAATATTTCGAGAGACTATCACATTTGCCACTGCACAACAAATACAGTAAACTCTCGTTCCAACTACACTATTCAATGATACACGCATTCTAACGGCACGTTTGTTTTTATATTCTTGCAAGACTATTGCCGATGATTAGTTTGCAAAATTAGTAAACCCTAAAAAAATGTTGCCTGAATTAATTGTTCATACTATCTTTTCAAAAGAAATTATATATATTCCTTATTTTTGCATTAAACTTTTGCCTGTCCTAGGCATTTTCTGAAAATTTCTGATACATTCGATTTTTAATATTCCACCATCATGTATATAGTTAACACACCGTATCGGGGACGTTTATCGGCTACCTTAGCATAAACTCGATTTGTGACAATATATGGATTTTAGAAGTCCCACCAAATCCATCATGAATTTATAGATTAGAATATGAACTTTAAGCGCAAACACTTTGGGTGGTAGAACTGATTTCAGTTCTGTAGACCTCTCATTAAAAAAATGGCCGATATTACAAGTCTTTAAATGTGGGGTTGTAATATATATATATATATATATACATATGATATAGAACCAATGTATCATCCCAATTAGTCACCAACAGAACTGAAACATGGAACACGAACAAGGAATTGGCTCTCAAATTTGGAACCATGCAATGTGTACAGAAAATAATTAGGTTAAACATCACCTGGAAAGGTCACATAACAATAAATTATATTAGGGGGCAAACAGGTGTCAGAGTTATCCTCCAAGCGACCTTAAATAGCAGTGGGCAAACTGTTTTGCAAGAACATCGGACAACCCCTCACAAAGTGGTTCTCCCGAAATCATAAGCGAAATTGTTACCGGTATAAGATAAGATGGCGTGATGATCTGGATAAATTAAGCATATTTAGGCACCGTTAAACCCACGAGAAATAGCAGACTTTGAGGCGGGCTTATTTCCAACAACAGAAAGTTGAAGGCTGATTAGTAGCAAGGCATAAGTTTTTCCAGAGCAACAGATTTTTGTTCGGTTTCCAAATCCGCCCCTTTTACCTGAAAAGGTCTGCTCTAAGCACCAGTGAGTCTTAAAATGCAAAAAACTTCTGGTTACGATAAATGCTTTCCGACGAACTGATCCCCCAAATCAGATAATATTTTTGAAATTTTATACACAGCATTATCTGGTATTGAGAAGAGAAATTCATATCCATTTAGGTACACCTTGTAGAACCGGAGATTTTGAAAAAAAAGAATCGATTGCATAAATGTTGTGACAATGCAAACGTTTGGATGAGAAAATTTTCCAATATCTTCACGCGCAAAGCACGTAGATTTTAAAAATGTATCTGATTAAAAAAAATCAATCTTTCGTTATTTTCAGGTTAGAGTTAAATTCCTTAAAAAAAACAAAAACTCTGCCAAATTAGTGCCGAGAGAAAGAGAAATTCATATCAATGCTTATCTATGACGAATTGAACGTGAGGATGCAGTTTGGGATTATAGGTATGTATATGTTATATAAATATACCCCCTTCTTATAAAACCTTTAAATATTTCCTTTGTCAAACTGACATATTTCCGAAAGGTTTGAATGTCTAATAAACCGGAATTACATGAAATTAAAAAGAAAAAAATGAATTTTGAACTTGGTCTACCGATTTTATTTTACATCATTTTTAAACACTAATAAATTGTTTCACTCGTTGATATCTTTTGCGATAAAATTATTTGTGTGCACGAAAGTAGAACCCATTGAATTCGACAATTTCTTTTTTTATAAAATCCGACCTAAAGACGTCTGCTGTAGTTAATTTTGGATCTGCTGATTTCGGATATACCTTTGTTTCTCCTCTGTGATACGTAGCCCTTGAGACATACACACTTTATATAATTGAAATATAGCCAAAATTAAATTAGATGGAAAAAGAATCCACATTTGCAGTTTTCCTGTGAAGGTCCAGTTTAGCATTATAACTACATTGTAAATAGAGCTATCTCTGGCGCTTGAATTGTTTTAATCAAAATTCAACAACTTTCAGAGAGGTTTTATGGTACAATACATTGAAAGTATATAAGACTGAAAGACAAAAACAAAATTAAAGTTCCCTGTCGGAGTTTAAACTTGGTCTGCCGATTACATTCTCTCACCCATTAATCTTCTGGCAATTGAGTCCCCATGGTTTTCAAGCCTACGAATGGGTACTTGAAATTTTTTTTGAAAGATTATCGATCCCTTCACATGTGTGTAATTTCAAATAGATGGTGGGGGGACAACAACTCCCCCCGGATTGTGCTTATTCCAAAATACATACATAGTTTTATGAATCTAACTAAAAGTTTGTGAGAGAGTCCAAATCAGACGGATTGTTCTCTCAGAGAATGCCAATACTGACTTCGAAGAAATCTATTTTTTCAAAATTTTTATTTTTATTTATTTATCTATTTATTTGCGAAATTCGACCTAATGATATTTGCTGTAGGTAATTTGAGACTTGCCGATTTATGTTCTGTGATGTGCAATTCTTGACATCTTAAGAGTACAAACATACATACTTTAGTATATATAAAGTTCCTCTTTTACACATGCATTCCAAGAAAAATAGACAATCTGGTTGCAATAACTGACGAAGTTCCTACTTAGAGGATTGTCCAAAGTAGGATATATATATATTACATATATACCAAAGTACAAATCAGTGATCCAATATAAGATTTGTGATGGGTTTATTTCATAAAAGCACTAGATACAAAAACATTGAGCGAGAGTAAAGCTTTGAATATGGTAAAAAATACAGAGGTACTTTTAGGACAGAAACATAAACGTGCCTGCGTAGCAAATCAATATGTATATATTATATATATTGAAATAATGGATTCGCTATATTTACGTGGGAACTGTAGGGAATGAGATAGACTCAGGAGTAAAAGTATATTGAGACTTTGTTTATTAATCAATTGACCTATATATTAATTATCTTGTATGCTATACATGTTTCGGGAGGAGTTCGCCTCTTCAGTAGCTTGTAGTATGTGTATACCTTTCAGTGATTAAAAGGTTTCAATGGAAAATGAATTTAGCATCAGACGTTTTGCTTTGGAAGCAAAAATGGAAATCAAGGAAGAGGATTCCTTTCGGGTCATCATGAGGAGTTGTCTGTGGTGAAATCTGCGTTGGTCTATTCAAGGATATCGTTGCAGCAGCAGTGGTAGGTCTTGGAGGGCCATATACTGTCTAGGATATAAAGGAGTTTGGTGGTGTGAGAGCTTGGTTGGTTTGTTGGTTGGGGATAGTGCAAATGGTAGGATAGTGGGGTCAAGGAACTTTATATTCTGCATTTTTAATGGTCATTGTGGACGTTATGGAAAGTCTGATGGCTCTGAGTTGCACGGATGAAATACTATACAAAGGTTTTCTCGGCAGGGGTGTGTGTGATTATGTGAAGTTCCTAACATTGGATATTCATGAAGGTGGATAGGGTGTGGATGTTGGTTTATTAGTGGGAGGATAATGATGTTAGAGATCGGTGTGGTTTGGGTTGTTAAGCTCATTGTTGAGTCAGTTAGGGGAGAGAGGTCTAAGTTTATTAATCCACATATCTTCAGGTCGTTTTAGAATTTTTGCTGTGTCTTTGGGAGTATTTTTCCTATTTTTTTCTATGATTGCGACTCTAATGTCTGGGTGCTGAAGAGTAGGTTTGGATGATTCGATTCTGTGCCCATAGTTGTTAAGTCTAATATTGAATTGCCACTAGGACTTATTTATGTATTGTAATTTACATCTATCATATTTGAGGAGGTGTATAACATTTTTGCTACGACTGTTAGAATTATGGTATTTGTAGAAAGTCTTCTTAGCATTGGAGTTGTTGGTGCGCTTAAGGTGGTTACACGGTTGGAAGTATCCAATGGTTTTAGAAATGCTGTTATGTGTGACTTTATTGTTTATAATAGTGATACTGCTAATTATATCTTTAATGTTTAGGGGGTCTGCAGTAGTTGATTACACATGGTTCTCCGAATATTTCTTTGGGTTCTGTATACAAATGATAGATTCGCGCTATTATATGTATATGTATATATATATATATATATATATATATATATATAAGAAAGGGATATATAATCCGACAGAGTATTCATGAATGCATTATATTATTTGAAGCGACCTCCCGTTGTGGTGTGGAGAACGAATTACTCGGCCTAGACAGCGTGAATATAAAAAAAAAAACAGCGAGAGGTCATTCCATATATATATATATATATATATATATAATGTTCACAAATTGTCAAGAAATAAAACAAGACAATCTTTGTCAGAGGTTAGAATTATTAAATAAATAGGCAGTTTATTATGTTATTTGATAAAGTTATTGAATTATTATCTCTATCCCATAATTGTTGTTACATTTCTGATTTTAATGTGCAAATGTAAGGAATGATATGGGACAGAGTTAGTACTATATTCTTCATTAATCATTTGCATTGTTCTTCTGTTTAGAACATTCTTACTGCTTATGTTATCTAAATGAAAGCTATGGCAACTTATAAAGAGAAAAAGCTGTGTTTGAATATTACTATAGTTATTTGATATCTGCCGGTGCTGTTAAAAAAGAAAAAGCTTTTCTACTATGTAGTATTATCTAGGTAACAGCCCAAACGAAGTAAACAATTACGTATAGTAATTAAGATGTAAGACTGCGTTCGAATCTTATAGAACAATTTTGGAAATTCCATGTTTTGAGCTGGTAATGTAAGTTTTATGGAAAAAATGTCCAGTATTTTAAAGATTAACTGGTCATTATATATATATATACGCAAATAAACAAGAATATTTAATATTTTATTTAAATTTCTTGTCATTGTAACCATTTGATATCTGCAACTGAAAGAAAAGAAAATATTCTCTGCGATATGGTAGCATCTACGGAACGGCCAAAATAGATTAAACATGCAGGTTTCTTCCCTCACATCAAAATTCACTGTCATTCATTACTCGTCTTTCCTTTTCAATCAGGAAAGGGATAACCTCGCTAATACTTGAAAGTCCGTACAACCTGTACTCCTGCAGCATCTGTATCTCAGCTTTGAGGATACTCACTTCTTGCAAACTGGCAAGAAACTCTTGGAATTTTTTGAAAGGCAGCAATTTTTGGAAAACGAAGGATTTGTTCTTGCCGACTTGCAGGGTCGAAGGGAGAGAATCGTGTGTTATCATGTCCCCTGAAAACCAACCCCTTGAGAACTGTCCAATAAGTCTGTAATCAGTGACCAGAAGTTTTCGACGTTCTCGCTCGGCCAATCGGCGCCGGTAGTGGTCAAGGCGGGCCAACTTGAACTCAATGTCCAAGTCTTCCATTTCATGACTGACCGTTTCGTATTCAAGGTGTGCAACAGAGAGCGTGATCGCGCCTTCTGCGCTGTTATCGTACTCAATTTCAAAATCGTTGCGTTGACTGCTGAAACCTATCAATTGGGAAGACTCCAATGGGAAAGGCCGACGCTCTTGCGTGCTAACGTCGCGTTTGATTACAGCAAGCTCAACAACGGTGGACTGATTTTGATTCGGAAAACACACCTGCCCGACCACACCTACTAAATAAAACGTCTCAAAATGCTGCTGGCATTCGTCGGGACTCCTTCCCGACACTAATCTGGCGCAGTCATCCCAGTTTCCGTAGCCAAAGTCATCAAGCGCATACAAGAGTAAATGCTCTTCGGTAAGGCTCCAGGGGTTAGGGGTATTGAAAGGACCGATAGGCGGTGGACAACGAATCCTGTAGCAGTGATACCGTCTGTGTTGTCCTATTTCGGCCCCGCTTGCAAAGCATTGAAGGCACAGGTCGAAGTGAAAACACCTTTCACAATTTATGTATATCGCACCCGTCTCTGCCCCACAATAAGTGCATTTCGTTGACGTGTCAACTACTCCATCCCCTTTAATATGGCTGGGGGGTTGATAGAACTCTTGAGTTGGAGACATAACCAAGAACCCAATGTATTAATTATTGGAGTAAACGAAGATATTTTCACTAGCGTTAAATATAGTTCCGGTCGGGTGGAAAATGACTGGTGCAGGTGTGGATCAAGGATTTTGCACAGGGGGGAGTTCAACTATTTATTCATTTTTCCATTTATTCTATATCTAATAAGACAATGGATGTAATAGCTTTTAGCTTTTTAAGGATTACTTGGAATTGTCTGAATTTTTTATATTCACGAAAATTCTTATATATTATATATATATATATATATATATGAAAATATAAAATTTTGCTTTTGCCGAGCAGGGAGGGTTCTGGGCCTACCCCCATGTTGATACTTTATGAGAGAGTGATAATTTATGATTTAACCCCACCGCCCTCGGTCCCAACTGACTTCTATGCCAGGCATTTTATTTGGCGCCTCTCCAAATACATTTTAGACAAATGATACAGTTTCAAGTCGCCAAATGGAAAATCTGCAAATAGTGCTTTGATTTATTTCTTTACTGTGTTTTGATTCTACCAGTGGTTCTTGACCTTTTTTTCTTTACCAAGTCCAACCCCCAAGAGCTAATGAATTGGGTCTTACTTACTATGATTAAACAAATTTGGTTTTGAAAAGGCACTATAATACCTTGTTAGAATTTAAAATTTACCAAAAATCAAGGACGATACCTGCAAAGGAATGTATTCTTTGTAGAAAAAATTTCGATTCATAAGGCCTCAGACTAAAATATTTGTAATTTCTCAGTGTGAAATTTATTAACAACGCAATAAACTCATCGCTTTTATACCTCACAGATGAATGAATTCGGTATTGGTTACTGCAGAATCTATTGAATAATTAATAATTTATTAGTTAAGCCAAAACATTACTCGGTTTCGGGCCACGGGACGCTTTTCGCACACAGATTCCAAATTGTCCTCGTACGCCCTACCTTCAGAATCATTGAACTGAATTAACATCACTTGTTATTATGGCCCGTTGGGGCACCTTGCCGTGGAGTAATGGTTTGTAAATTTGTCCTGCTGACGATTACTACTGTTGTGAATTAGATCCTCATAAGTTACCCTTTTACGAGTCTAAGTCAAGCTTTCAGGTGCTTCGCCGTGGAGCAATGGTTAGCATCATAGATCATTACTACCATAGTGAGTTTGTTAGTTAATCTTGTTTGCCAGAATAAGCAAAGTCTCGTAAATACTCAGTCTTGTGAATTTGATGTGTATATTTCGAATAGTCTAACAAAGTTCTTACGGCCAAATAACCGATTAACGTGCGAACATCGGAGTTAAGCAACGTTGAGCCAGATCAGTACTTGGGTGGGTGACTACTTACAATACTAAATGCTGTAAGTGAGAATGGTGAAATGAGTGACGTCGCTTCAGGTACTTGTTGCCTCGAAGTCTATTTCCCATATCACAAGCAGAGACAAGAGAAACTTGTGATATTGGAAGCCCAGACAGGAACTGCTGATACTGTAGCCAGCGTAAAACCTAGTGGGGGAAAATACAATGAAATGATAAATCATCTTGCAGGAAAATATTTATGTAGATTTTCTTTTTAGACCTTACCGAGAACATTGTTGGAATGATTATTTATATAACGTTTTATCTGCCTTTTCTCCTCTGTGTGGTAACGAACACTTGCTTAAAAAACATCCTGTTATTAGGATGGCTAGGTACAAAAAATACCGGCATTTTTTTCACGAAATCTTTTATTCATATAAATTCATAGCAACATTATTCTGGGTGTTCAAAGTATTTTTATGGCTTTCTATGACCTCGAGGAGAGAGAAAAAAAAAAAAAAACTTTATCTATTTTCTTTTCACGCTTCCAGTATTTCTATTTGTGTAGGTATATCTATAAGTCCGTAGCCAAATTATTCTTTTTTTTTATTTTTGATATTTACCAACTCTACCTTGGATTCGCACAAAGCCACGGTAGTGGGACACCCACTGAAGATCGAACTCATTACAGTAATAATGGTCAGCATCACAAGCATGTTAACCTTTACTTAACTGATTGTGAAAATATGTACATGTGAGTAACCCAGAACATTCGAGAGCATCAAGTTACAATTTATCTCCTCTTGACTCAAACAAGCGATTTACGTAGTCAAAACTAACGCAGATCCACGAACGCCATATTGACGACTTCAAAAGTACATATTTACAAATAATTCAATGCAAGAACCACCAGAAGCCGCACTGGTTCCACATTTACCGTCCATTAATGGCTCTCATTCCGAAACCTAGTTCCTCCAGCAACAAGCAGTTCGTTATCGCCATTGGAATTTACCCATACAGCCGAAATCATCATACAGTGAAATTTTAAAAAAAAAATCAGTTAATAACTACGTTCGAGGCTATGGACTTGTTAATACACCTTCACACATCAATTTTAACTTTATTTCTATCTTGGAAAATCAAAATATTTCAACCTTTCGTCTGAATGGTTAGTTTTGTATACCATTTTTAGTTTAGTTACGTACCAGATCAGTCAATATTTTTGCAGTTTTACCCAAAAAGTTTGGTTAAATTTTGGCAATATACATAGCACTGGTTTCGTTTTTTTCATTAGTCACCACTAAACCAATATTTTCTACCAATCGGAATCGATATTATTTTGTCCCTGTTCCAGAGTTCGAAATTTGGGTTTTCGTTTTCACGGCGCGGTGAGAACTTACGAAAATGACTCAGCTTTAGTCATTTTCGACGAAAAAAAAATGCAACATAATCTTTTGGTTCCAGGCTTTTATATTTCATAATTATGATCTTAGCCTCAAGAGGGGACCAACAAAAAAGACCCTTGTATAGTTGTAAGAAAATGGTTTCGTAAAGGTGAACAACTGATAACGTTATTCATAGACGGGAAACGGCTCCAATCATTGAAGCAGAACAATTGGTTCAAACTTGGATTAGCGAACGGTGGAACCACCTCTAGGGATTCATAATAACTTTTCACGGCTCCGAGGCGATTTCTGAAAAAATACACTGCGCTGCATATTTTTCCATCTTTTATTCCTAGGTAATAAATGTTGTTTCCTTATTGATTAAGTGTGAAGAGTATAGAAAATAACTATTACTCTCTTCGAACTCTGCTTTCGTGACCAGGACAATGGCGGTTTGAAATTTACTTATTTCCAACTGGACAACAGGCGACTTTGCTAATTTTTAATCACAAAAGGTAAGAAAAAACTACATTTTCAATCTCAACATTTCATAATGTTGAGACACTGTTATCATATTAAAAGAGGACATTGGGTACGTGAAGAGAGGGGGGCACCAAAATTATCTATATTTTATATTACTTTACTTATAATTGTTTAATGGTTCCGATTGTAATAACGAATCATTATCTAAGAAAAAAAATGAGCTACTTCGATGACCCTTCCTGCACGTATCAGAGATAACAGAAAATTGTTTAAAGAATTTCTATTGCTAATTGTCAGTGTATTTCTCTGATTGTATTTTTTATGATTATGAAAAAATGTTTGTTATCACTTTGCAAACCTAACCTAAAGTTAGACCAAAACTAACCCTAATCCGAAAAATATATCTCTATCCCTAAATCATATTCCTTATAATTGAATTTTGATAAAAATACTGTTTTTTAAATGTTCAAGTTTTTTTTTTGCTTTCATTCATTCCGTAATACGTTGCAGTTGCTGCATAAGTCAGCGTAATCAGTTACCTTCCTTTGATATTTAGTTTAGTAAACTAGAGCAAACCTTTACCCCTTTATTTTACTCGAACAATTTATTATCTGCTTCCGGTTTGTTAGGCCTATTAGCGCCAGATCGCCGTTAATTGTACATTTCGAGAACACGTCCACTGCTCCGACCGTTGCCAGCCTCAAACGAGAGGTTGGACTTTCCCAGTTAGAATTCATTGTTTTCCTTCTCTGAGACTCCTTGTCATCCAAAGCTGGCTAAGCCACTCTAACCTACAATTTTCCCGTAGTTGGTGAGGAAGAAGACGGTGTGAAGTCACGTCTTTTAAAAGGGCATTAGCAAACGCAAGCCGTCTCAGAGTTTGAAAACAGTTTTCCGTTAACGATGCTGCTCACCTGCACCTCCAAACAAGGTCTAAAAGATAAAAACACAGATTTATGCTACCTTCCTCAACATCCCAACTCTGTGAGTCTAGATTCTTGATTATTACATACTAACTAGGAAACCCAACCTACTGGCGGAATTTTCAACAACTCCCTGCGGAAGGCCTAAATGGGGTCTTTGGTGGCCCCAATAAGCGATCAAAACTTCTGTCTACAATGCACCGTTTCGGCCAGTTAGGTCACCAACAGGTAAATGGAATAATACATCCCTCGGCTATTTTCTGTATTTGCTCCTGTCTCTTAATAACGACTTAAATTGTTTCAGAATAAACTTACAATTACAGCTTGAGATTCATTTTGATTGTAATGTCTCAAATCATTTTAGAAAGGATTTTACTGCTTATTATTCGTGACATCAGTCATTGGGAACATCTTTATCAAATACGAATTCCTGGATCAGCCCCAAATTTAACCATTTTTTCCTTACCCAGTAGCTTATCTTTCCATAAAATTTAATTGAAATTCATTGAGAAATTCCGGGGATATCGTGTGGACAGAGAGGAGCGAATATGAAATAAAATTGAACCAATATCTCTTAATAGAAAAAAAACAAATTCGCAGATCTACTCCAAAATTTAACCACCCGTGTCTTTCCACACAATATCTTCGAATATTCTCAATGACTATCAATGAAATTTTGTTGAAAGATGGAATGTGCAGTGAGGAAGATGCAATTGAATTTTGGGGCAGATCTAGGAATCTGTTCTTGATTGGGAGATATTTTTGCGTTTGATAGAACAAGATATTTCGGTCTGTTCATACGATGAATGGACCTTTTCTCTTCTCTCTCCCATCCAGTCTTGTTTAACCTTTTTATTCCTCGGTCTTCTAACACGAATATTATGTTGCACCTTGTTCACTGTCATCTTCAATTCACTCTTTCTGATTGAAACTACTCCTATTCGCACATAGTTACTCAATCGGTGCACGTGTTGGCTCTGTAATTTAAAACGCCCTTTGTGCTACACTCACTATAATCGGAGGAGGGTGGTTCATCTGTTTTCATGGGCAGGACCAATGATAGATGGCGTGAAAACATGAAATGAATATTCTATTCCGAACAATTATCAAAATCTTCTAGACAGAAAACTGAAAATTATCATTTTTAATGACTCGTATACGTAATGAAGAATTATAGAAGTATATTGCAAGAATATCACTTTGTTTCGCCGACCTCCCTTGGAAAGTCGAGCGAAATCCTGGGGTTACGCTCACATGCTACATACACACACGTATACATGCACCTCATACCAAATATATGCATATATGCAAGTTTGAAGCGTGTGTGTGTGTTGTGCAACTTCAGTCTTTCTCGCCAACAATGTGTTGACAGGCTGTCAGAGGTCTATCTGTATCATCAGCCTTTTAACGTCCGTCGTTGGACATAGACTTTCCCAAGGATCCACAACATTTCTCTATCATGGACGTCGCAGAGCCTGTATTTTCTAAAATTGTCTGGTTCATCTCTCCATCTGGTATTATATCAGCCTCGGTTTCGCATGTGATCTCTGGGGATCCATGTTGTGAGTCGTGATGTCATCGGTTGTCTGCCATTTTTGCAACATTACCTGCCCATTGCCATTCAAGTTTCCTAATAGATTCTATGATGTCTCCTGTTTTCTTCCTGATATACTGTGCTGGCTTGTGATCTCTCCATGTGAGGTTGTACATGATTCTCTCATGTGCGCGTTGCATGCTTCTCAGTTTGTGGGTTTGTTTCTTGGTTAGGATCCATGTTTTAGCTCCATAAGTGGCTCTGTATCAAGAGTTATTAAAAAGTGACCTTCCGATGAGGTGTCACTCATTCACTTGAAAAAAACAACTTTCTTAATTTCTGGTGAATTGGGTGATATTTTTGCTGAATTTCATAAAACGATGTCTGATAATTTAATTTTTCGAAACCTATGCGCTTAATGATGGCTTGTTTTTCATTCTCGATCTCATTCCTTTACTTTTTAAAGGAGTCCGTAATATGAATTTCATTAAATGGATTCATTAACCAATAATATAACCACGGTGTTTGCAAATAAGATCTAAAAATTCGGAAAAGAATTTTTTCGAATTGAGAAAATTTTTACCCGGGAATAGAAAAAAATTTTTTCGACTTTAAATATTTGTTTTTTGACTTTGCACCCCCCCCCCATCCCCGCTTGGCCCTGGGACATTGCCCCAGCTGCCCTGCCGGTAGTTACGGCCCTGAGTATATGTTTGTATGTACTTATATAAGAATTAGGCAAAAATGTTTCAGCCATTCGTAATATACTGATGATGATGTGAATAAACATCGAAATGTTAGTCAAGTTCCGGACGACACATATATCAATCAAAAGCTATATTCCTTCATGAGGTTAACACATATCAGATTAGTTATTATATTTATTGGCAAGCAAATTTACGCTCTCAAGTATGTATATTGTTCAAAAGTCTATTTTTTAAATTCAACGTCAGTCTTATTGAAGGACGAATAAAAGGATCATGAGTTAGGTTCTACCGAGATTTGAACTCGGATCGCTGGATTCAGAGTCCAGAGTGCTAACCATTACACCATAGAACCACCCCATACAATTGGCAAAAGGCTAAATCCTGATAAAGGGAGGCAATAGACTGTAAGCAGTAAGTTCAGCAGGTTTGTCAGCGTGAATGCACCTCATCTCCTTTCCCCGCTCTGTTGGGTGGGATGTGAGCGCTACTGAGAGAGGAATCTAATAAATCTATGCGGGCGTCTGTGTCTGTGTGTTCGTACAATAAATAAGCAACTGCGGCTTATAAGTCACGTCGACTCGCTAGATATTTTATATCTAGATATAGATATTTCAGGTTGTAAGCTACACTGTGAAAATAGGTTCCTTAGATAATCATTGTTGGATTCGAACCGTCTTGGATTCCCACATACCGCCTCCACCCCACCTCTGCACATGCAGCGAAGATTAGGGTGTTCCGTTTCGTCAATAAGAGTGGCTGTCCGTGCTCGCGGAAGTCCTTCACGGGGCCACTCCAGGAGCTGGGGTTGCGAGAATTGTCCGAGTTGTACGGTGGTTCGTATTCGATGTCCTATTCGATGATCGGCGACGCAGGGTAAATGGTGGGTGACTGAACTGAATAGTAAGCCCACCACCAAGTCGTGCGAGCAGCACAGACGTTAACTAGTATTACAGGTGTATAGAACCCAGTCAAAGATATGGGTGTGAGAAAATGCCTCCAGACAACCGTGGGACCTTTAGACTCTATAAAGCCCCAAATCGACTGATGCATCTGCAGGCCTCACCGTGCCTATTACGTCTCCAATATCTCAGTCACGGCCAATACCCAACACAAATCGTTCAAATCCTCGCATTTACAACCAACGCTGCGAGATTCGCCACGTGAAGCACTTGCGCACGCACGGCCATTCTTGATGTTGACGCAGAACCCAACTCAGCGCACCCCCGGGACGATGAGTGAAACACTGATATGGTCCAAACCCCATTCTCCGAATGGTTAAGGGTCGATAGGGCCATGTACTTTTGGGGTTCGGGCACGCTCCAAAACTTTTCCCAAATAAATTAATAGTTATCGTTTTTTATTTTTTTTATTTATTTATTTATTTTTTGTTTCGCTTTTAATCGTTTTGGCTTACAAAAGATTTCATGAGAACGCTCTACTCTCGGATAGCAGGGAAACCTGTTTATCCATGATTTCTTTTTTTTTTCTTACGAGGATTAGTAACCAATAAAAAGCAACTTATTTGAGTGTTGGCTTTTTAAATGTTTTGTGGAATATTCGATCATATTCTCTAATATGTATTATCAATCAATCGGTGTTTATTTATATTCGCCTGATGGCTGCCTTTGCCGGGCATTAAGCTCGATACCGTCACTTTCTTTTTAACCGAATTAATATGATAATCACTTTCAAGTAAATAAGGAAAACAACTATAATTAGTATTTTCCCTAAAAGGGGGAAAAGGTGATTACTGGCACGGAAAACATAATCGGCGAACCAAGTTCAAGTTTCGGTCGAGGCTTCATATAAATATCTTTGGAAAGGCATGAACCCCCCCCCCCCCCCGGGCAATGAGTAAATATCAGAACAATTGTCATTGTAAAGCCGCCCATGTTGAGGTCGGGTATAACAACTCCAAACCGGTGAAAATTGCTTCTGAAAAAGCAATGAAGCCTTATGCTTCACAAGGTGTCTACAGAGCGAAAGGTGATTAAAACTTGATTGCATTTTATTTTCAAACCCTTTTGCTCAAGATTTGACTGCGTTGCCTTACTTCGATTTATGTTCATTCGGCAAAGAGAGTAGTGCCCTTGCGCAGGTTATGGCTTCAGCTGTTCCTGCTTGGGCTTCATATAACAAATTACAACTTACTCTGCCCGTTTCACGATATGCAGATGGGACTTAACGGTGACAAGCACCCAATGAGGCGTCTCTCACTACACCCTGCGCTATTTGATCAACGATAGGGAGACTAATGCATTTCCCAAGGGCATTTGTGCGACGTGAATAAAAATTATCCTAGCCGGCGTTTTAACTCAGCTCGTCGGATCCATTCTCAGTACCGTTTACTCGCGCGTCCACGCTGCGCCTTTATAAACGCAAAACGTGTCCTAATAATAGACGACACAGTTGACTCAAAAAATAAAATCAATATCAAACCAGGAGAGAAATTGCGTAGAAGTTTTGTAAAGTAAAAATGGACGCAGAATCAACAAAACCAGCTTTACTGGTTTGTGGACTTGTTTTTGTTTTTTTTCAATAAGCTGTTGTGTAGTGTTGCAAAAAATAGCCTGGCTCTCTTGTGGTATACTACGGGATTTGGTTATCTTTTTGTTGTACAGAGTTGGTTTTTACCTGTTTATTATAATGTGGGATGAACCCTATTTGAAAATCTCTTTTAAGTGAAACAGAATGTATAATCTATAATAATCCAGTAAATACATCTTTACTCATAACCGCTCTACCAACGGTACTGAGCACTATTTTGAAGATACTTTTCATACATATAATTATGCTTGTTGTATATTTATTGCTGTTCACCTATATATATTGTATATATTATATACAGAACATACCTCACTATCTAGGCAGATAGGCCATTTCATATTAGATTAAAAAACAACCAGACATACTTCACCTAAGATGTAACAAAAGAATTCATCACAAACAGCATATATCTAATTCTAAGAAACAATTTGTTCAACTAAAAAACAATTATAGCTAAATTTGGGGAACTGTAACTCGAACTAAAATGGCACCAGCGTACGCCGGTCTCTCTTCAGCATACTTAGAGGAAACTTTAAATGAAAATAAAGGATTAAAATACGGAAACAAAATGAAAAATAATTTCAGGAAATCACGAAAGAGATACCTGGATGATTGTTTCATCTTCTGGATATGTTCATAACTCAACATCAATGATATCTTTTTCATGTTACGAAACTTAAATCCAAATATAACAGTTGCCATGGAACCTAGCTTTTACCTTACCAATATTTTTGGACATATCCATTGAAAATGAAAAATCGTTACTGATATTTGCTGCAAACCTACCGATATTCAACAATATCTCCATTTCAAAAGCCGCCATCCAAAAAACAATGAAATCTATCCTTTCCTTCCTAAGCACGTAGGATCTGAGCAATTGTCAGTGACAAAATCTGCAAAAAAATCCGTCTATACGAATAACGTCAAACCCTCTGTCTTTGACCAATGAGATAAAACTGGTTGAACAAATATCTCTAGCAGAATTAAGGAATCTGCACCACAATAAGAGAGACCAACCTCTAGAATAACTATCTACTTATAATAAATGCAACCCAGAATTATTCCTTGAAATACATCGAAATTACTTAACGAAACAAAACGAATCAAAAGTGAACGCAAACCGAAAAATTGGCCTATTTGGGAAATTTTACCGTAAAAGGGGTTACAAAATGTAGCAAAAAATGTAAACTGTGCAATATACTTATTGAAGGGGATTCCTATTTATTCGAACACCTAAACAAACCTCTTCAAATAAAGAGGGACTTCACAAGCTACAAAAAATATTACCTATGTAATTGAATGTATAAATTATACTGAATATTATATAGGCTGCTCACAATCATTGACTAATAAAGCATCTCTACACAAAAGCAATATAAATATCCCTGAAAACAGGAATTTATGTTTCAAAACACATCTTTGAATGTAGTAATGGACACTTGAAAATAATGCCGATTTATCGGACAGATGATAATACTGTACAATGAATGATATTCAAATCTAATACATTTGCAGAATTTCCTCTTTTGAATATTCATTTCCTTCTCGTCCGTTCTTTCAAACTTTTTACTATATCTATATATGTATGCACGCACATACTAGCAGGGATACCTGGCGTTTCCCGGGGGCAAATTATTTCAAATATAACACAGGGAAATTCAAAGGTCATATGGATTGGAAGCACAAAAAATGTAATGCCAATTCCTTCTCATATATTCGACTGTAGCGAATATTTGTGCATGAAGCAATCCAGGGTATTGCAGGTCTGTCCGGTATGTGCAACACCCAATATGAGACAAAATATGCAAAAGTACTGAAATATCATCCGAAATGTCTAGGTGTACACTCAATTAAACCAGTTTTTACTCAGTGGAGTGAGTTGTGCAAGACGAAATATATTAATGGGCATATTTTTTTTTTATTGTGTTGTCAAATTTGAACCCCCCCCCCCCGACAACACTGGGAACACCTAGTGTATTATCTTTATGTAAAAATGTCTTGATATATTCTAGAAAAAATACATAAGCAAACCCTAGGAAAATATTGAAGAAACGACATTTTGAAAAATAAATCAAAACAAATATTTTCAAATCATAATGTTAAAAATCATTAGAATGTTATCAGGCTCTGTATATATTAATCAGTTGAAAGTATTTTGGAAGACAATCGCCTGAATTATCGTTTTGTTACCGATCTTTTGTGAAATTTGGGGGAAGGAAAAGTTTTCTCTTCTTTCTTTTTTGCATTTATTTTAGTAAAAATAGAAATGATCTCTGATCACCTGAAATGACCTCTGTGTCCAACCTCGCATAGTTCATTACCTTCGTTGTGAAAAGATATTCCCCTGTGTAAAATATCAGCTCCCTAGGTGCAAAGTTGGGCCTTGCTCTGATTAGTTAGAAATTATTACAAGTGCAACTTCGAATTAACTCGGAGTCCAAACCTTGAATGATCTCATTAATGACATCGTTAATTGCACATAGCCTATGTACTTCGTTGTGAGAGGATTACTCCGATGCCTAAATTCAGCTTCGTACACACAAAACTCTTCTAATTACGTCGCACAGAAATTCAAGGTCAAGTTTAGCATTATTATAATATAGTAAATAGATCCTCGGTGTAGAATCTTCAAAATCATTAATCCTACCTGCTCCTCCGTGAAAAGATGAACTGTTAAGCAAAATTTCAGCTTCCTACATGCAAAATCGTGGCCTAAAAAGTGACACATATTATAAATGCGTTATATTAGTTTGAAATGATCTCCTGTTATGTATCTTTTGGCCTAGGCAGCGTAAATAATTGAAGAAATGGGGACCGTTGTGACAATCGAATCTGCCACTGATAAGATAGCCGCTTCAACGTAACGTTGCTCTTACAATTGAGCTAAACATCCGCCGGCAATCCAAAGGCTCAAATTACTGCTCAAATTCACAATTCTCATTTTGTTTATCCACTGTCTATATCTGCTCTATTTATTTCTCATCACAGACAAATATATTATTAGAAAATTGATACATAATCCGACATAGATATTATTAATTCTTTAGATTAACCTGAAACTCTGTTTGAAATGATGTATCATTTGGCCTAGACAGTAAATAAAAGAAAAACCATTGGAAATGGGGCTGCTGCATGAATCGAACGATGCATAAGCCTGGAATTTGGTTCAAAGAATCTGCGGGCTAAGGCCTATACCACAAGTATCTCATGGTTAATGCGTCACCGTTTCTGTCTCTTTCTCATTTACTCATTAAAATCAAAATTCCTTTGGTTGATTCGATTACATTAGATACTTAACTTTCAAGTTTTGTCTTTCATCGACATTTTTTTCCATTTCATTAGAACAGAAAGAGCATCCAATTAATTTGAAAGAAAAGTACCGACTGATAAGTCGTTACAAATGGTAAGACGCATCCTATGATTAGCTCGGCTTATATCATATGTCAGGGGTCTGTGAGTGCTTGTACCTCTAGGCTGGTGTTGTTGAGGGTTGGCAAACTCCTCCCTACGACTTGACCTTCAGGTGCTAAGACGTGGGATGATTCTTCAGAGCATTTATCAGGAGAAAGGTGCGTCTTATCAGGCGTGAAATACGGTATTTAGAGGGTGCTTTTCACCAAGTATTTATTCTGGCTTCTATGGTCATCTTGAATGTGATCTCGATGGCTGCCCCCGGTATTTCACAAAACTCTTTTGGACGGAGAAGTTGTTTTTTTTTTTACTCTTTTCTAGTTTCCACTAAAAACAACACATATCGGGGACTGATTTTCAAAAACTAATTTGCTGAAGATCTTTCCCATGGTCATATCTGCACACTCTGAAAATTTCATATGATGTTGTTTTATGCACTTTTTGTAAAATTTAGATTATCATCTTTTTTTCTCTCATTACCTCTCTAAACTAACTACTGTCTTCCTCTTTATTCTCTTCAGAAACGGTAAGGAGTAACAAGTCATCATCATCAGTCTTTTAACGTCCGTCGTTGGACATAGACCTTTATGGGCGTCGTGGAGCCAGTGTTTCTTGAATTTGTCCAGTTCATCTCCCCATCTTGTGTTCTATCGGCCTCGGTTTTGCATGTGATCTCTGGGGATCCATGTTGTGAAACCTGATGTCCATCGATTGTCTTTCATTCTTGCAACATGGCCTGCCCATAACCATTTGAGTTTTCTAATAGATTCTATGAATTCACGGACACCCGTTTTCTTCCTTATATACGGTGCTGTCCTGTGATCTCTCCATGATTCTCTCATGCGCACGTTGTATACTTCTCAGTTTGTAGGTCTGTCTCTTGGTTAGATTTCATGTTTCAGCTCCATAAGTGAGTCATATCGGGGGAATGCATTGGTTGTATACTCTTCTTTTTAGGAATTATTGGGATCACACTCTGCAAATTAGCTATTTTAGTAACAGTCAAGCGGCAGCTAAAAGGAGCCGGGCACATAAAACTCGTCCAATTTAGTACAATTTCAAATAGATGATCACCCCCCCCCAGCTAAACACCTTCTCCACAGTCGCATTAATGCACACAGAAAATTCCATGGGTTTATGTGGCAAGGCTTTTGCGACACATACAGATGAATGGACGGACATTTAATGAATCATTAGGTAATAGATACTTGGTTTTAATCTTTAATCAGTTCTGTTCAATTTTGTGTATCCATAATCAATTATGACAAAGGTTATGAGTTATGTGGACGCATAACGAAATAATGTCCCTTTTTTTTTTTTTTTTTTCTTAAGTAAATGATATTTATTCATATCGAAGTCGTTTAACAATAATCCAGGTGAGTGTTTCGTGTCATAAGAGCCGGATAAGGATGTAAAAGAAAAACACCCAAACCGATGAGTCGTACACAACAACTGATGACGAGTCAAACTACAAGAACAAAGGTAGTATCAGATTTCTTCGATACGATCAATAGAATAGAACTGCGTTGCGAGGATTACAGGCGTCCTAGTCGCGTTTTTGCTGAATTTTGTGAAGAGTTCATAACTGATTTTTTGAATGCTGAACGTATCTAGAATTTTTTTTGTTTGTTTTAAATGTTGATAAACGGATATATTTCGGCTACTTATGAAGCTGAAATATATCCGTCGTCTTTTAAATATATGCTTTGGGAAGTCATTGATATCTATCAGTTGAATTGAATTGAATGTTGCAAATCTCAAGTTTTGGGTTTTTATCTTATTTAATTTGATTCAAGAGTAGGATATATCTTATTTCGCCAAGAAAACAATTTCAAATTCATTTTTGCTTATCTATTCCTTGGTAGGGAAATTGATAGATTTAAGAAAGAGGATTGATTTTAAAACTGCGTCTCTTGCCATCTTGTCTCGAACGGAGAAGTCGTGAAAGGGAATTATTTTTTTCAGTTTGAAAGTTAGGTGGTTGTCAAAGTTTTGGGTTAATGCTTGAAAAAACAAACAAAAAAAAAACAAAGAAAGTTAAATGCCGTTTTATTTTTATTTTTAATGAACATTTTTGCAATAATCTCTTATGATAACAAGTGTATACATTCGTTTTGCTTTTCGGCCAAAGTTACCATTTTTCTCTCTTTTCTTTCGACGCCAGTGGCAGATTACCAATTAAGCTGATAAAGCCCTTTCTTTCTTTCTTCCTTGCTAGTGGGGGAATGACCATTAGGCCTTTTTTCTCTGAGTCAAATTCATACTATTGAGTTTTGACTTGTATTTTCGTATGTATCAACAATGATGGATGACAGTGACCAGACCAAAAATCAGTGACGTCATGCACGAATAAGAATGACACATTGACGTACGCTAAAACTGTTGACAAATTACTGCCACTTCTAAAGCCAAAGTCGCGTCGACTTGTTTTGCTAAAGTTTGCAAATAGCATGTCGAGGATGTTGCAAAATTTCGGTTAAGGAAGAAGTATTTACATTAGGGGGGGGGGTCCAGGGATTTTCAGCGACCATTCTCAGCATTGTAGCTACATGTACACGGCATAATATCTTCAAAGGTTCTCAATGAATCTGAATTCAATTTTGTGGAAGGGTGTGCAATGCACCAAGAAAAACTGTTCAAGTTTTGGGCTGGATCCAGGATTTTCCTCGGTCACTTCCCCGGCACCGTTGCTATATGTATACAGCACACTATCTCCCAAAAGGATGGGCAATGGTCTAAGAATGAAGTGTTTACATTTTGGGATGGATTAAGGGATTCATCAATCACTCTTTAAGTACTGTAGATAATTTCAAGGGATGGGGTGTTTTATACATGAGGTAACTCCATACTATGCCTTAAAGCGTGCAGGTATCGTTGTCTGGAATTTTTAAAAAAAACCTCAAAATGTACACTTCCAGGCAGATCCGTGTAGGTCAATGCACACCCTTGCACCTTGTGCTACCCCTTCTAGAACCTTAAAAATCGTTTTTAATTAGAAATGAGGACCCGTGTGCTCACTTTTGATTTAAGTAGTTCAAACGTCAAAAGAGACTATTAAATTTGAATTGTGCTCATGGCTTTTAGCGTTTGGGTTGGGATTAGTCAGTTTCGCTCTACGGAAAACATGTTTTATTTTCAGATAAGGGTTTGATTCATTAAAAAATACTGCCGAACTGGCATAAGCACTGAGAAAAAGAGATATCTCACATCCGCGGTCACCTATGACGAATTGGAAGTAAAGATGCAGTTTGGAATTATAGCTATATCGTAAATAGAACCCCCTCTTTTATAAAAACTTTAAATATTTCCTTTCTCAGAACAGAAAAATTTCCGGAAGGTGTCAATAGTTTGAGAGCACATGGAATTAAGGGGAAAAATCAAAATGTTTTCCATCGAATTTTTTCAACTCGTTCCTCTGATTGCATTTACCTCCTTTCTAAACGCTGGTGTATTTTTGCTTCTCAAGCAATAATAGTGTTTTTTCCATGTGGGCACAAATGCAGACACCTTAGAAATAGACAATTCCTTTCTTCTTTCGCAAAATGCAACCTTAAATGTGTGCGGTAGGTAAAATGTAACCTGCTGATTTCGAATATGCCTTTATTTCCGTGATGTATAGTTCTTGACTTATAAGAGTACAAAACGTATTTTACTACTTCATGATATAGAAATAATAATGAAAGATGCTCTCAAATCCGAATGCAGTCACTTATCTATTTCTCCATAACCATGTCTTGTTCATGCTTATTTTTTGTACATAAAGAATGACAATATACCTTCTACTATTATAATGACCAATGTGAATTTCTTGGGACACTGTCTGTAACACTGGACTCTTCGAGTCGATGATCTGAAAAAGAAAAATGGATCAAGTCGTAGTATAGCAATGATCAGCAAGCTAAACCTGCTCGCCATAATTAGTTGATTCGTTCCTTATTGGATTTCCCGCTGTTGATGGTCAATAACACAACTACGCTAATAATGTGAAAAAGTAATATGGTGTAGGACACACGTCATTAAGAGATGATCAGCCAGCTAGTCCTGCTAGCCTTCGCTAATGGGTTCAATCCTCATTGGATCTCCCACTATCGATTGTCTGATACAAAACTTCTGTTAATAAATAGCGTAGAAAAAAATTGATCTGGGTGCACACAGAATAGCAATGATCAGGAATATAATCTTGCAGGCCTTCCTTTATCGGTTCAATCCTCACTGGATCTTCCATTATTGATCTGATACCAAACTATGCCAAGTAATCCTATTGAAAAAAAGAACATGACGCTCGTCGTGTAGTAATGATCAAGCTAATCTTGCTGACCGTTGCTAAATTAGAATATTTTCATAAAGAACTGTGTGACCCGTCCCCAGACTGAACAAATTTACTATTTTTCTTTTTTGCTTGAAAAAATTTGTTTGATACGAATCCAAATTATATCCGTGATTTTTCTTCACGGGTATTAACTAGTTTTAGTATAACACACAGCGTTATTTATAAATTACAATTTAGTATTGAATATAGTTTTATATTTAGGGGGTAAAAATAATGTCAATTCTTTGCTTCTAATGTTCTTCTGTTTCATGGCATATCTTGTTTTTAGGGAATTTATCTGAATATTTGCTTATTCATTTCAGGTTCTTCCAAAAGGGCGTGTGTCTAATTTTTGGTCAACCTTAGAATTTTTGATCAATAAGAAAAGCCTGCAAGATTAGTTTGCTGGACATTGCTAAATAGAAATTTTTTCTCCTTCTCGATGCCATGAAATTTCTCCACTTGTACAATCACACGTATCTTGGTGCCTCTACACTGCTTGGTGTGTTTGCGACAAGGACCCCTACATATGTCACACCGTGGTAGCGACCTTGCTGGAGCTTTTGATGGGCATGTTTACTGTTGGAACCAACATCACCGTACTAAACGTGCCGTTGGGGTGATGACAATCTTGACTGGGATCCGTTTCTTTTGTACAGAACCCCAGTCACATGGTAAGTTATATCCCCCCCCATCCTGTTTCTTGATAAGGATGTTGGGATGAAATACAAGAATTAACTAAACAATATTCCCTGCATCATTAGCGGCGTTCCCAGTTATAACACGGTTCACAACATATGACAGGGGGGGGGCAACATTTTTATTTATATTATCACCCGGTATTTCAGGCTGGGTGTTATTTTACTACGTATTAAGTACATTTGAAGACAGAGGAGTGACAACACCCCAAAAGAAATATATTTGACACGCCATATTTCATCTACATCCTGTCCTTGAATATCACCTAAATCTATATTATCGTTCCATTATAACGTAGTTGACTTTCCAACACCCCAATGCAAAAAGAGGGACGCCAGTTATATGATTATCAAAACAAATAACAAATAATTAGTACAATACTATATATATATATATATAGAACAATACTATATATATATATATATATATATATATAGAACAATACTATATATATATATATATATATATATAGAACAATACTATATATATATATATATATATATATAGAACAATACTATATATATATATATATATATATATATAGAACAATACTATATATATATATATATATATATATATAGAACAATACTATATATATATATATATATATATATATAGAACAATACTATATATATATATATAATATATATATAGAACAATACTATATATATATATATATATATATATATAGAACAATACTATATATATATATATATATATATATAGAACAATACTATATATATATATATATATATATATATAGAACAATACTATATATATATATATATATATATATATAGAACAATACTATATATATATATATATATATATATATAGAACAATACTATATATATATATATATATATATATATAGAACAATACTATATATATATATATATATATATATATAGAACAATACTATATATATATATATATATATATATATAGAACAATACTATATATATATATATATATATATATATAGAACAATACTATATATATATATATATATATATATAGAACAATACTATATATATATATATATATATATATATAGAACAATACTATATATATATATATATATATATAGAACAATACTATATATATATATATATATATATATAGAACAATACTATATATATATATATATATATATATATAGAACAATACTATATATATATATATATATATATTATAGAACAATACTATATATATATATATATATATATATATAGAACAATACTATATATATATATATATATATATATATAGAACAATACTATATATATATATATATATATATAGAACAATACTATATATATATATATATATATATATATAGAACAATACTATATATATATATATATATATATATAGAACAATACTATATATATATATATATATATATATAGAACAATACTATATATATATATATATATATATATAGAACAATACTATATATATATATAATATATATATTAGAACAATACTATATATATATATATATATATAGAACAATACTATATATATATATATATATATATAGAACAATACTATATATATATATATATATATATAGAACAATACTATATATATATATATATATATATAGAACAATACTATATATATATATATATATATATATAGAACAATACTATATATATATATATATAGAATAAACAATACTATATATATATATATAGAACAATACTATATATATATATAGTACAATACTATATATATATATATATTATATTAGTACAATACTATATATATATATATAGTACAATACTATATATATATATATAGTACAATACTATATATATATATATAGTACAATACTATATATATATATATATATATATATATATAGTACAATACTATATATATATATATATATATATATATATAGTACAATACTATATATATATATATATATATATATATATAGTACAATACTATATATATATATATATATATATATTATATAGTACAATACTATATATATATATATATATATATATATAGTACAATACTATATATATATATATATATATATATATAGTACAATACTATATATATATATATATAGTACAATACTATATATATATATATATATATATATATATATATATAGTACAATACTATATATATATATATATATATATATATATAGTACAATACTATATATATATATATATATATATATATATATAGTACAATACTATATATATATATATATATATATATATATAGTACAATACTATATATATATATATATATATATATATATAGTACAATACTATATATATATATATATATATAGTACAATACTATATATATATATATATATATATATATAGTACAATACTATATATATATATTATATATATATAGTACAATACTATATATATATATATATATATATAGTACAATACTATATATATATATATATATATATATAGTACAATACTATATATATATATATATATATATATAGTACAATACTATATATATATATATATATATATAGTACAATACTATATATATATATATATATATATATTAGTACAATACTATATATATATATATATATATATATATAGTACAATACTATATATATATATATATATATATATAGTACAATACTATATATATATATATATATATAGTACAATACTATATATATATATATATATATAGTACAATACTATATATATATATATATATATATATAGTACAATACTATATATATATATATATTATATAATATAGTACAATACTATATATATATATATATAGTACAATACTATATATATATATATAGTACAATACTATATATATATATATATATATATAGTACAATACTATATATATATATATATATATATAGTACAATACTATATATATATATATATATATAGTACAATACTATATATATATATATATATATATAGTACAATACTATATATATATATATATATATAGTACAATACTATATATATATATATATATATATAGTACAATACTATATATATATATATATATATAGTACAATACTATATATATATATATAGTACAATACTATATATATATATATATATATAGTACAATACTATATATATATATATATATATATAGTACAATACTATATATATATATATATATATATATATATAGTACAATACTATATATATATATATATATATATATATATATATATATAGTACAATACTATATATATATATATATATATATATATATATAGTACAATACTATATATATATATATATATATATATATAGTACAATACTATATATATATATATATATATATATATATAGTACAATACTATATATATATATATATATATAGAACAATACTATATATATATATATATATATATATAGTACAATACTATATATATATATATATATATATAGAACAATACTATATATATATATATATATATATAGAACAATACTATATATATATATATATATAGAACAATACTATATATATATATATATATATATAGAACAATACTATATATATATATATATATATATAGAACAATACTATATATATATATATATATATATAGAACAATACTATATATATATATACATATATATATATATAGTACAATACTATATATATATATATATATATAGTACAATACTATATATATATATATAGTACAATACTATATATATATATATAGTACAATACTATATATATATATATATATATATAGTACAATACTATATATATATATATAGTACAATACTATATATATATATATAGTACAATACTATATATATATATATAGTACAATACTATATATATATATATAGTACAATACTATATATATATATATAGTACAATACTATATATATATATATAGTACAATACTATATATATATATATAGTACAATACTATATATATATATATATAGTACAATACTATATATATATATATAGTACAATACTATATATATATATATAGTACAATACTATATATATATATATATAGTACAATACTATATATATATATATATATATATAGTACAATACTATATATATATATATATATACAATACTAATATATATATATAGTACAATACTATATATATATATATAGTACAATACTATATATATATATATATATAGTACAATACTATATATATATATATATATATAGTACAATACTATATATATATATATATATATAGTACAATACTATATATATATATATATATAGTACAATACTATATATATATATATATAGTACAATACTATATATATATATATATATATAGTACAATACTATATATATATATATATATAGTACAATACTATATATATATATATATATAGTACAATACTATATATATATATATATATATAGTACAATACTATATATATATATATATAGTACAATACTATATATATATATATATAATAGTACAATACTATATATATATATATATATTAGTACAATACTATATATATATATATATATATAGTACAATACTATATATATATATATATATATAGTACAATACTATATATATATATATATATATAGTACAATACTATATATATATATATATATATAGTACAATACTATATATATATATATATATTAGTACAATACTATATATATATATATATATATTTGTACATACTATATATATATATATATATATATATAGTACAATACTATATATATATATATATATATATATAGTACAATACTATATATATATATTATATATATATATATATAGTACAATACATATAATATATATATGTAGTATATATATTATAGTACA